>LSYV01000002.1:731695-757247 GCA_001584585.1 Gonium pectorale
GGTGGCGAGTGGTACGGAGACGTACGAAGGACGGACGGGCGGGCGGGGGCGGTGGCGCGTGGACGCCGGGCCCCGGCGCCGCGGGCTGTGTGCCCGTGGGCTACGCCACTACGGACGTGTCCCGCCTGCAGGCGGCGCTCAATGTCAGCGACGAGCGGCGCTTCGTCAACATCGGTGGGTCGACACACCCCTCCGGCACGCCGGCAATGACATGAGCGCGGCCGCGTATATAGATGTATATAGCCCGGGCGTCCTCGCGCACGCAGCGAGACTGCGCATGCGACGGAGAAAACCCATTGCCCAACACGCACGCACGTGCCACTGCATTCAAGCGGAAGTGAGGGTCGCTGCTGCCTGTCAGCTTTGCCTGGTCATGAGACTGAACGTTGCCGCCGCTGCTGCTGCCATAGAAGCAACAGGCCGCAAAGAAATGAATCGCTCCGACACTGCAGGCAGCTGGCGCCACAGTCAGCCCACGGAGCCCAACCGCCTGGCCGGCAACTCCGACCCGCCCAACGGCCTGGCGGGCGACGCGGCGCTGTTTGTGGTGGTGCGCCACGGGCGGCTCACGCTGGCGGACGGGCGGCCCTTCCGCATAGCCGGCCTGGACGCGCCGCAGCTTATGGCTTGGGCATCACAGCCGGGAGGCCGGCGGCAGGTGGGTCGGGAGGCTTGGCTAGGATCCGGCTAACGAACGTGCGGTGCGCACCCTCGGGATGGGGTCGGCGCTGGGACCTTCGCACCTTCCATTGGCCCCGCGGCTGAGGTTGCAAGGCTACCGGCCGCTTGCCATTCTCCATTCGCATAATCTCCGGTCAGTGTCCCATCGCCGGTTCCGCTTCTCGCCTCCCGCCACCTGCCACGTGCCCACATCGCATGCAGGCCCGCCAGCTGCTGTCGGCCGCCGCGCGGATGGGGCTCAACGCAGTCCGCTTCTTCGCCTTTGCGGACGGTGCCGACCAGGTCGGGGCGCTGCAGGTGGCGCCGGGCATCCTGGACCTGCACGCCATGAGGTGGGCGCCGGCGCGCGGTCTGCGCTCGTTGGTGCCGAGACAAGCAACAAAGCGCCTCCGGAATTGAAAACCATGGGGCGGGAGAGGCGGCCTGTTCTGCATGGGCTTCGTTGCCGTTCCACATTCCATTGTGTATTCCATTGTGCTTGAAGCCAATGGACAGCGAGTCGCGCCGTTGAGCGTGCAGGCACCGCTTCAGCAGCTCCTGGAGGCCAAATGGGTTGCTGCCGCATAATCGGCCGTGCTATGTCCTAACTGGGCAGTCAGCTCAAGCGCCTGGTTCACCTCGTCGAAACTATTGTTGGCGTTGCAGGGACGGCCTGGACTGGGTGGTGGCGGCGGCGCGCCGCTACCGGCTGCGCCTCATCCCCGTGCTCACGGACGGCAGCAGCAACCGGTACGGCGGCATGTGGCAGTACATCCGCTGGATCAACTCCGGCGACACCGTGACGGCGTTTTACTCAAACGACACCTACAAGGTGGGCGTTTCGAGATTATGTGCATATGCACCCCGTCAGCAGAGTGTTGAGCTGCACGTGCTTAGAATGAAGCCCCGGTCAGGCTGTTTTCTCCACGGCCGCACCGATGGCCCTGCCTTTGTCATTCTGGCCCTGTTCATACTCCGCCCTCCCGAGCGCCCACCCTCCCGAGCGCCCACATGCACCCGTCTGCGGCGGCCCCCACGTACCCGTGCGCCCCCGCCTTGCTCCGCCCTGACGTGCGCCCGTCATCGCCTGGCCTCATGGCTAGAGCTGAAGTCAAGAGCCCTTGCAAACGCCAAGAAGGAGTCAGGGACGTTGATCGACACGTGCATCTTCACCACTTTCCTCGCAGGCCCTGTTCTTTGACTACATGACTGCGCTGGCCACTCGCAACAACAGCTACACGGGCATGGCGCACCGCCACGACCCCACCATCCTGGGGTGGGACCTCGCCAACAGGTGCGGAGCTGCGGACGGGCTACTGCGCGTGGCTTCTTGCCATGTTCCATGCGCAGTTTGACACCGTGGCGGGCCTTCCTAGACGTGTGGCCGCAGCACTGCTGCAGGTGGCACGTGTAGCCCTACGCACGCCGCCACGACTCCGTGTGCCAATTGTTGCTGAGGTCATCGAGGCATTCCAACGGGTTAATCGGATGCCCTCTGGCACCCCTCCAGGCCACGGGACCCCGGCTCTGTGCAGAGCGCGTCCTTGCAGGTGGGTGGATCTGCAGTCGTGCGTCGGGGCCACAGCCATGGAAGAGGGACTTACGCTGGGGTACGGGTGCTAGTGCTGGTTAGATGGCAGAGCGCAGCGACCTCATGACACTCGTCTTGAGCGGGGCGATGCCACTGGGCGGGGCCAGGGCGTTGCACGCTTGTTAGCCAAGTAGTCAGGCTCGTGCGACGCTTCTTTAGGTTTGCATTAATGTCAAGTAACCGACACACTGAGCATTTGGTCAGAACGCAGGAATGCACGTGCGCGCCGTGCCTCCGACCCGCACGCGGCTGTCGTATTTGATCGTACCTCCTTCCTTGTTGACCATATCTCCTTCCTTCTGGTCTCTGTTCTTCCTCAGGGCTGGCTTCCGTACATGGCCAACTTTCTTCGGCGGATGGACCCCAACCATCTAATCTTCGCCGGCCTTGACGGATTCTTCGGACCGTACTCGCCACATCACCTGCCATACAACCCACCGTCGTACGCATGGGCGCCCGCCGGCGGGCCCAAGCCTCGGAACACGGTTGCGGCGGCGGCAGCGACTGGAGAGAGCAGCAGCGGCGGTGACGGTGGTGGGGCCAGCGGCGGCGACACAGCTGGCGGTGGTGCGACGACGGCTTGGTCGTGGTGGGGCGGGAGTGGCGGCCCGCTCGGGTCAGACCCATGGAACCCGGTGTGCGAGGGCACCGACTTCGTACGGAACCAGGTGTGTGTGTGTGTGCCGCACGGAACTGCTTGCCATTGAGGGGCGCCGCACCAGCGGCCCGTGATGTTTGGCATGACTGTTGCGTCTGCCATGCACGGTGCCGGGCGTATCCCTTCGTTGAGGACACCTGTCCGTCGACGCCGCATCCGAGGAACTCGCCGCGCTGCCACGTATGAACCACCGCATGCTGCTTGTGCCTTTGACGGCGTGCTGCTGGTACAAACCCCACCTGGCCACCCGCCCGGCCTCCAGCCCCCGCCCACCCGCCCGCGCCCACCCGCATCTCCGCCCCCCAGATGCTCCGGGAGCTGGACCTGTCGGCGGCGCACCTCGCCCCGGACGACTGGCTGCTGTGCGGCCCAGAGTGCAGGCTGCGCTGGGCGGCGGGCTGGGTCGGCGCCCACCTTCGCGACGCGCTGAGGTGGGCGGGCCGGATATTTGCCGTTGATGCGTCGGCAGTCCAGGCACGCTGGGCGCGCGCTGTTGCAGTTCCTTTCAGCGTGCGACTGTGCACGCCTGTGGCTATCGGGCGCTCTTCGCTGCTTTGCACGGATGCATGGGATGGAGTCTGGTTGGATTTATTTATGGCCAGCGGAATGGGGTCTGGGGCGCGCAGGTGACGGCCCAACAGCTCGCCGGTACCTGTCGCTCTTACAGCAGTCGTCACGTATCATGGTGCTTCCCCACAGGGGCGTTCCACGTACTCCACTGTACGTCACGTTGCTCCCTCTCCACATACTCTTTTCGTACACCTTCATACGTCACGTTGAACATTATTGTACCGCCACAAACATTTGCGGTGCTCGCAGGGCCCAGAAGCCGCTGCTGCTCATCGTACATCCTGGCGAGCCCCGGCCGGCGGAGCCCGCAGCGCAGCCGCCGCAGCGGCCGTCGGCGCAGTCGCTCGCGGAGGCGGCCTACAGGCGGCAGCTGCTCGCCTCCGTGTTCAGCGCCATGGAGGCAGCGGATGCTGCGGGCCTTCCCGTAGCGGGTAAGGCCTCGCAGATCGTGCGCCCACACTCCAGCGTTTGTAGGGAAAAAGAGAGACCTGCAGAGAGAGAGAGAGTTGCTGCATGTGCCGAACGCGCCGTACTATCGTGCGTTACAAGTGTACAGTGAATTTGGTATCTTGGGAACTGGTGGAGGACCATAGACGTAGTGGGCTCATGGCTCCTAGTAAGCCGTACGATGCGCCATCACCCTTTGCCGTTGTTCTTGGTTCCCATGCCGGCGCAGGCACCCTGGTGAGCAGCCCCTTCCTTGACTGGGGCACGTCTCTGTCCGAGGAAGACACTACTGCCAACAGCACCCAGACCAGCAATCAGATGGCCGCTGCTGAGGGTGGCCAGTCGCTGACGGTGAAAGGTGGGGAGGCTGGGCACAACGACGGCGACAGCGCCGCGGGTAGTGCACCGCCTTACGTCACGCCAGGCGGCGCAGACACCCCTGGGCTAACCACCCGAACCCCAGTCTCCACAGCGCCCCCGGCAGCACCTAACGCCATGGAAGCAATGGACCGCAGGCGCTTGCTCGCAGATTCAGCCGCCCGAGCTGGCGGCGGGGCCGGGCCGCCAGTCTCGAGGGACCCACGGGTCACTCTGCTCGCTGAGCAGCTGGAGTGGCGGCGCTTCATGAACTGGGATGCCATGGTGCGCTGCACGATCACACGGGCGCTTGGTAACACACACCCAGCGTCGGAGGCGAGCCGCTCGCGGTCAGAGAGCCAGCCTGGACCCGCGGGAAACTTAACGCTCTCGGTGGAGCGATTGAGCACTCCGGCATTGCTGCTGGGAAATGAGACGGCGCAGATGTTTGGGGTGCACGCGGCGATGCTGCAGCGGCGGGGCTACCGGTCAAGCGCAGCGGCTGCAGCCATTGCTGTGAGAGGCGGTGAAGAGTGGTAGCAGGTGTTTGGTGAATATTGCTTGGGTGAAGTTAAACTAAGTAGAACAGTAATATGCTCACCGAGACGTGTGCCTTCAGTGCGCATCAAGAAAGGCAGTTTGCGTCAGGTGTTTGCTTAACCTTGTTGCTGTTAGCTTGTAATTGGTATGGTGTGATACCCCAACATGCACACTGCTGCTACAATAGCTTGGGCAGTGTGAAGGTGGCGACATATGTGGGCTTGAATGTCTACGTATGCCTCGCAGTGTTAACGATCGGTGCGAAAAACTGTCGTACAGATCACGGTGGTTACGAATGGTGATAGGCTCTTACGGTACTGGATTGTACTGGTCGCCATTTGTCTGACGCGTGTCTGGTATGTGCCGAAAAGAATGGGACACAACAACCGGACTACCGCGGGCCCCAATACTATGGAAGCTTTCTGCAGAGGATGACCATGCATGAGTGCAGAGACCGGTGTCCGAGATAGGGGCACCAGACGCTCGTGGCGAATCGCACTTACAGCAGCTGCACGCAGCAGCATATGCTGGCAGGCCCTGCCAGGTGCCAGGACCCGGCCGCAGCGACCGACGGGAATCAAGGGTAGTAAGGGCAGGAGGTGCAGGCTTAGGCGGCCTTGGTCTGCTTCGTGACGGTGATCCAGCGGGTGAACAGGTCGTAGTCCTCGCCGGCGTACTCGCTGTCCACAAGCATCTGCGATAGGAGGCCAACCGCGAAGCGAAACGTTGGATGCAGGAAGGGGAGCAAAGCAGACACATGCAGCTAGACGTCGCAAGAAAGGTCCAGTAGCCTGCAACGAGTGCACGGAAATTGTAGACCTCCATGCCACGCAGGAGCGTGTCGACCCCGATGCGCATGCGGCCCTGTCTCACCTTCTTGTGGAAGGCCTTGCCAATGGCCTTGACCGCCTTGTCCTTCTTGGCGCCCGTCGGCACGCCCTTGGCGATCTTCTCCAGCTTCTCGGCGCGCACGGCGGCCTTCTTGGCGGAGCGGGTGATCTCCACACGGCGGGCGACCTGTGACGGCAGGCGCCACGAGAACGTCATTCACCGCCGCGGGGACACAGAACTGACAGGTAAGAGACACACGACCGTCGGGCATTCACAAGTACGCGAGGAGCATGTAAAAAAACAACAAGCACGTGACGCCAGGTGAGTTCGCTGACCGAGCCCACGCACCTTGGCGTAGGGGTTCAGCTTCAGCAGGGCGCCCAGGTTGCGCAGAGGGTTCTTCTTGAGCGGGGCGTGCTTGGGGCCGGCCGCCTTGGCGGGCTTGACGGCGCTCTGGATCTCATCGCTGTTGATGAGGCGGGCCAGGTCGCCGTTGGCCATGACCGAGCGGGGCACCTGCGAAGTGAAAGGGCTTGAGTCAGCAAGGGGCCAAACCGCGCTAACGAGTGCTACCAGCAGCTGGAGTTGCCTAGGCGCACACAGCAGTGCAGCATTACAGCAGCCCAGCCCAGCCCTGCCGTGGTCCCAGTTCGCGCCTGCACAAGTTCCCTGCCCTGAGCCATCAGGCACGCTTGCGCACCTTGAAGCCCTTCTTGACCTCCGACTCGGTGGTGGTGGTGCCGAAGATCTTGTCCAGGCGCTCGAAGGCGCTCTTGGACCAGATGCAGAAGCGGCCCAGGTGGCCACCGGGCGCCAGCTGGAGCAGGTTCAGGCGGTCCACCGAGGTCACCTCCACGCCGGGCAGGTTGCGGAAGGCCTTGCTGATGCCCTCGTCGTTGGCAAACACGACGAGCGGGCCCTTGCGCATCACGTAGCGCCGGTTGCGCATCTTGCCTGTGAGGACGGACCGGGTCAAGATGCCATTCAGGTCATGACCAGACGTGGCAGAGCCAGCGTCCGAGATGCAACGCGTGCTTCGTTCGCGTCTGTTGTTGTAGGCCCCGAGCGACCCAAAGAGGCCAGGTCCGGGTCGTCTGTATCAAGTAGACGGCGGGGTGACCCCGGATGGCTGTAACGAGGAGCTGACACGAGGGAGCCAGCCGGCTGTAACGAAAAGCTGACAGGATGTGCCCGGCCGCCATCACCGATGCCATCTGCTGATGCGACTCCGGGACAGCCCTTGCGACAGCCAGCGGCCCCAGAACTCCCTGAAGGGAGCTACGCGAAGGCCGCCCCCAGCGGCTTGGTACGTCTTCAGATGCCCGATATCCGCTCCCGGGCCCAAGCCAGCGACGCCTGTGCTGATGGGACCGTGAGAAGCTATATGAGGGCTGGGAGACGCCGCAGAAGCCTGGGGTCTGCGGCCGTACATGCCGGGCCCGGGCTCCGTGCAGCGGCAGCCGCATCCGCCACCAAGCGTAGTTCCAGCAGGGCAAAGCACGCTCCTTTCCTCCGCTATCCGAGGACCGAGAGCACCCGCTTGAGCTGGTGCTGATGGGCTCAAGGCTGTGCCGCAGCTTCTTGAGCTACATAGGAGAAACTGCTGGCCTCTCCAGAGGGGCCAATATGCTCCAGCGCGGCCACCCCGCGCCAGCGAAGGTAGACTCACATGGGTGCATAGGGGCGTGCACCCAACTACGAAGCAGTCCGCTTGCATTGCACAGGACCAGTACCATAGGTATTCAGTCCTGTAATGGCGAACCCACCCTCGCCAAAGGACTTAAAAAGCTGGACTTCCAAAAGCACTTACCCTTGCCGGCGCGCAGCGCCTTGGAGTCCTTGCTCTTCTCCACATCGGGCAGGGCGCCCACCTTCTTCAGGATCTCCAGCGCCTTGGACGTCTTCTTCACGCCCTCAACGGCATCGCTCAGGACCAGGGGCACCTCGGGCACCTAAAACGGAGCAGGCCACGGCTAGCGTCAGGCGACGACCCAAATAACCTCTGCCTACTGGATGGCCACACGTCCGTACGGCTTGAACCGCGGGCGGGGTTTTACACACGCGCCAGCCCTCTCAGGGCTCACACCACGTAGCGGATCGCCAGCTTTGCCGCCGTACAAAACCCAGGCACACCTGCTCGATGCGGTGGCCACGGGCCAACACCAGAGAGGGCAGGGCCGACGCCGCCAGAGCGGAGCACACAGCGTACCGCTTCTGGTTGACGTTGACCTTGCGGTGCCAGCGGCGCCAGACCTTGAGGGAAGGGAGGTGATGGGAACAGGGGCAGGGGCGGCCTTCAGGAAAAAAATAATCCCGATCATTGCAACAAGAAATTTAATGAAATTTACTGAAAACGCTCGTAGGCGTTTTCCAAGCAGCGTGCTAAGTGACCGCTTTCCTGCCCGTCGCATATAATTGCACCTCGTAAATCCCAGGAATATAAAATGCCATTTTCCGTAATGTTTAGTGCCGCGGCTGGCAGCGCCACTGTGAGCGCCGCCAATGCGCTCACCTTGGTGGGGGCGAACATCCGGCCACCGCGGCACATGTTGCCGAAGGCACCCTGGCCGGCACGGTGAGTACCGCCACCGGGCACGCGGGGAATACGCGACACGGCGCGGCCAGTGCCCCACGACTCGGCCGCGGTCTGGTGGCCGGCCTTCATGAACACGGCATAGGCCTGGCGCTTGTTCTTGGCGATGTTAGTGTGGATGGTGCGCACGATGTCGGGGCGAATGGGCGCGGTGAACACGGCCGGCAGAGCAGATTGCTCACCGGCCTCACCGGTCTCAATGTCGATGATCGACACAAGCGGGCGTGCGGCGGCCATCTTTGCCTTCGTCAAAGCCGACTGGAAGAGGAGGAATGTTGCCCCGTTGCGCGCAAAGAACGCTCCACGAAATTGTACGACGAGAAACCAAAGAATGAAGGGAGAAGGTGAAGCTCCTGCCAAACGTCCCGACACTGCGCCCAAACAATATTGCGGAAAACCAGACGAAATAAGACCAATACCTCTCATTGCCTCGGTAAATGCAGGGTCAACTCTACATTGACGCGCTCCAACGCAGACAATGCGGGGTTTCACCACCGTAGCATGCATTCTCCTCACCAGCGCCTGCCTGACCGTAAGCCAGGTCAACGACACGACCAGTGCGGTTGGCACGACAGCCGGTGTGGGCAGCGTCGACGACCTGTCCGCCCCCGAGGAGATGAACGCCGCCCCGGGAGTTCCGCTGGGCCGCTTCACACAGTCTCTGCTGGCACAAAATGTAACCGTATTTGGTCAGGCTGTGCTCCTCCCAGCAGAACTCTTCCTCTCCCACCCTTGTCAGGTGAGGCCGGGCCCCCGTGATGCAGGGTCGCTGTCAGCATGGGTGGGGAGGGGGCCAACAAAGGCACAGGAAATCCAACGAGGACAGGGGTGTCTATGGGCGTTCATCTTTTGTGGGGAGCAGCAAGCTTTTTGCACGTGCATTCCAAGCACACCGGCGGGAAGTGGGACAGTTCATGCTCCCGCTATATCATGCCTGATAAGGAGGGGCGTGAGGTCGACGGGAAATCACTTCGTGTAATTAATATCATATGAACAGCTGGCTTCGGCAGCGCGTGTAACTCCCCTCCTGCCCACGGACCTCCCTCTCCCATTCCTGGCGGCCTTGCCATGGGTGGCTTGCGAATTCCCTGGGGGTGTGTTGAGCCGGAATGCCAAGCACTGTAGCAGCACTTGCAAATGCAACCCGGAGGAAGGGAGAACGTGCCGTGGCACCTAAAGCACCCGTGCTAGCTGCCTTGTTTTGGTGTGAGAGGTCAACGGCACTTGTGTGTCGACGTTCACAATAGCCGTACTGCGCTTTTATGGAACATAGCATCTCGTTTGTGGCATTGTGCCCCATTTGGTGCGTACAAATAGCGCAGAATTGCCCTTTGCCCTCTGTCTGTTGCCTCACCACCGTCCCACCAATGCCCATTTCCGCAGGTGGTCTATTTGGGCAATCCTGACTGGGCCAGCCTGCAGCTGGATGTGCGCTATGTGCCTGGGCCGAACGACGTATGCCCGCAGGGCCAGCAGCCGCAGGTGTTCTTTGCGTACGTGGATGGATACAACAAGCCGCCCTGGGCCAGTGGCGTTACCCTGTCATCCAGCCAGGCGCCCTGGGCGGCTGCTGTGGCCGACCCAGGTGCCCCAACCGGCACCGCGGCATCTGGGCCTTCCGCAGCAGCCACGGGGCAACAGGGGCGGCGGCGGCAGGAAGTGGAAGAGGACGGTGGTGGGCGAACGGGATTCATGGGAAGACTTGGCCGAATGCTGACGGCGACGTTCACAATTGGTGGGCTGAGCGTGGCCTCCGGCGGCAGGTGCGCGGATGTGTGCAACCCAGTTTTGCAGATGCGGGAATGTTCTTCTAACCAAACATGCAGCACCATCGCACGTGTTCTGCTTGCAACAATCTATCGACTTCCTGGCCCTTTCCTCCTGAGAGAGTGTTGCGAACAATCATCCCGAGCGTCACCCCCGTACACGGCTGGCGCACAACGATATCTGCAGCCATCTGCATTTGGGAGCGGCTCTGCTGTGCACCGGGCATCTCAGCAAACAGTCTTTGGACGGCCCCTTGTCTGTCACGACGGCCAAGGCCACCTGCTCTGCATGCTGCATGCAGGCAGACCTTTCAATCAGCGTATGACCAGGTCCGAGACCAGACCCTGGCCACGCAGGAGCTTCTGGACCGGGGCAAGCAGGTGCTGCCCGGGCCCGAGGGTTCGCTGTCGTTGCCCGTGATGGCGAGTAGCCGCGTTTCGGAATCGCTGGTCGCGGCGGCCAGCACCTACACGGAGGGCGCGCAGAAGAGCTTGGGAGGGCAGCAAGGTGTGCAGGGCCACTCTGCGAGGCAGATGAAGTTGCATGCTGCAGCATGGTCCGTTGTTTACTGTTGGTCCTCTTGGATTTAGTTGTGGCAGGCGCTATGGCCGAGCACACGCGATGGCATGCTTCGGGGCCATGAAGCTCTGGTGCGTGCCTCGCTCACCTGCCTCCGAATGTGCCATCATGCCGTGCAGACGGCAGCTCCAGCCCGCGCCTGACTACGTTTTCTGACTCCGCACGCGCGTACTGGGCGCCGGAGGGAGATTGCCTGAACCTGCTGACGCAGGCGGGCGCCAGCGCGCGGGCTGGTGCGGCTGGAGTCCCGAGCGCCTTGACGGCTACCGGCATTACCAGAGAGGACTCGTGCTTTGTAACTCAGCTAGTGGTCTACGTGTACAACCCCTGTGCGAAGGTGGCAAGCAACCGCAGCAACGGTACCCACAGCGCAGGAGCTTCGACAGTTGCTGCGGCTGGGGCGGGTGACAGCAATGCGACATTTGCAGGCGGCAGCTTGACAGCTGCTCAGCAGCAAGTCATGGTCGTCCTCGCGAGGGGTTTGTCCGACAATGCCACGGGTCTGGCCCTGAACAGGAGTCAGGGGTACGCCGAAGTCACCATCCTCTACGACCCGTATCACAGGTAGGGCCCGAGTGCAGACCGATGGCTGCTACATATGTTGTCGGTGCCACATATACACGTGTGCTAAGCTCGTCAAGGGAACCCTGTTTCACGCCCGTTTCCGTCATGTTGCCCCCATGTAACGCGGGGCTCGTGTGCTATCCCTAACACCCCTCCAACAGATGTGTGCGGAAGGGAGTCGACCTGCTGGCGGACGTGTCGCTGCAGGCAAGCTGGGTGGGGGAGCCTGCGATTTACATGTGACGGAGAAAGTCTGCCCGTACGGCTTCTAATCGTCATGTTCATATACAGCGAAGGGGCTATGAAGTACGGTAAGGAGAGTGACAGCCAGTCCCTCACGGGCCCACTGGACCAATATGCGGGGGGGTTGGGACTGCCCATCCAAAAACTCAGCCGAGGATACGTGCCCACCAGAAGTATAACATGAAACGGCATGAACACCAACCCAACCCATCGCAGGTTGTCTTGTTTTCGGTGTTGGCCTTCGGTTGGCTGCTGTTGTTGCTTCTCCTACCGTCCTTCTACCGACTCTTCATTGAGTTCCCGTTCCGGTTGCTCAAACACTTAATACGGTGAGTGCCCACAGATAGTCACACCGGGCCCTGCTGAGTGGGCCGCGACGCGGAATGGCTGAGGCGGGATGGGTCGTGGACGGGGATGAAGTGGTGCATGTCGATGGGTTGGGACGCGAATGGGCGAGGACGTAGATGGCGAGCACGGCATAGGAGGGCCTTGAATGGTGTATTTCGCCCTGCCTCTCGCTGACTCTCCGGCATGTCACATGGCAACCCCGCAGGAAGCTGCGGGACAAGGACGACACGATGAAGCCCATGAAGCCGGGGCTCCACTCGCACAAGAGCAACCGGCATTGGGGTTGCGGTGGCATCTTTGGGGCCGCGGTCATCGGGCCGTTGCTGCGGTTCCGCAAGTGGCTCCTGTATGCGGTGGTGACGGTGCACTACGCGGACGGCCAATCACGCTGGCTACAGGTGAGAAGGCGTACGGGAACACAGCCTCCGCCTTGCAATGGGTAGCAAGCGTGCCTGATTGCCCTGGAGTATACGTCAGTGTATTGTCTGCATTCATATGGACCCATTCTTCTTAGCCGAAACCGTCTCGCCACGCGCCCATGACACTTCTCCCAGGTCTGCGTCATTAGCAACGTCGCGCTATGTATCGGCATGGCGGTGTACGCGCCCAAGCTCGCTCCGCCGCTGGACCACTTCGTCCCGCCGCTGGCGCTCCAGATCACTCGGTCGTCCAACGCCCTAGGTTCGCTGCAGTATTTCTTCTCTGTAAGTGACCGTACTCCCTTACCTCAATAGAAGCGCCGGCCTGGCCCTCGTTGAGGTGTGGGCTCCTTGCCAACGAGCAATTTCAGGCGAGTTATCACTCCAGCATATGTATTCCCCTGCAGATCGTGCTGTTCTCCTCCTTCATGGGCACCCTGGGCTACCTTTCCATGCTTGCCAACTACAACAGCCCCGTGAATCAGTAAGTACGGTGGCCGTGTCGGTAGTCAACAGCCTCTGCTGCATGTCTGCTCCATGTCCGCTAGGTTTAAATAAGAGGCATGTCCTCATGCACAACAACAACAAAGCCTGGGCGTGTTGGGCATAATAATCGGCTGTGGGAGGTTTTCTGTGGCTATTTGAGCAAACCGTAGCTCACACTGGCCTGGTGGCTGGGCAGGCGATGGTCGTGTCAATCCTGCAAATGTGGCTCCACCCTTACGGCTGCCTGACACGTCCAACCCTGATCCGACCTCGCCTGGCGGCTGTCTGGCCTCGCCTCCCACGCAGGTACTACCGTGTTCAATGCTGCCTGTCGGCGTTCTTCATGGTGCTGCAGGACCTGCTGATTCTGCTGCAGGTGGTAAGCCTGCTGGCGCAGTGGCCCTACCTGCGGCCCTCCTGGCCCTACCTGCCCATGGTGGTGTTCCAGCTCATCAATTTGCTGGCGGCTAACATTCTCCAGGTGGGATCTTGCTCTGTTTCCCCAAGGGTATGCTTCCTTGTACCATTCAAAGCGGGCTGGTGTCCCAACCGCAAATGATGTTACACTTTTCAAGGCCTGCCCATCCAGCTGGTGATCCGTCTGGCACCGCTTGCGTTCTGCCAAACCTCAGGGTATCATCTTTAGCAAGCGGCACGATGAGCACAACAAGAATCTGTACAACGCCTACGTTGCAGCCAGGGCGGATCGCTACCGCGTGAAGGCTGGTTCGCGGCCTTCCGCTGCAGCTGCGAAGGCAGCTGGTCGCTGCGAAGGTGCCAGCGTTGCCAGCAGCAACGGCGGCAGTGACCCAGAAGTGAGCTCCGCCACCGATGAAGGGGATGTGTGGCCGGAGGTTGCCGACGGCAGTTTGCAGACGCAGTTGCGGTTAAGCGTGGACGGCAGCGCGCATGATCCCACCGGGTACATCAACTTCAAGCGGCACCGGCGCCGCACATCAACTCCTCAGGAGCGACAGCGACATGACGAGGGGCGGACAGATAAGCGCAGCATGGCGCGGGAGAGCAGGCAGCCAGCGCCGCCCGCGTCCCCGACCCTCAGGGGCAAGTCCGCGGCTCGGGCTCAGGAGTCTGCCGACCCACGGGTCGCTAGCCGAGCCGCCACCACCGCCCCAGGCGCCGGCTCGGGAGCTCTGCAGTTGGCGACCCTGCGGACCCCCGCGGGTGGCGTGAAGCAAGGCGGCGCAGCAGCTGGAGCAGGATCCGGCGTGCGCCCGAGGCGAAGGCTGCTGACGGCGAACGATGAGCAGGACGGGCCGGGCCCTGTCGCTGAGGGCCGTGAGCACGGTGATGGCGCTGCGGGCGGAGACTCGGAAGAGGACAACTCCGACAGCAGCCGGGCGCTGTTGCCACGCGGCAGGACAGGCCGCGGCGCGGACGGCAGTGCACCCGGGCGATGGCGTCCCGGGACAGCACGCCGAAAGGTCACTGCCGTGCCGGATGACGACGGGCGTTCAGCGGAGGTGGTCACGGATGACAGCAGGGCGAGTGTGGAGGGCCCTGAGGAGGCGCGGCCAAGCAGCTCGTCTGCCGCTTGGCCTCGGCTGAAGACGGAGAGCAACGCTGACGACTCGTCGGTCCGTCGGTTGTACAGCGGCGGGCCGGGAGACGTGAAGAAGCACGAGGGCATGCCGTTCCACAAGAGGCCGTACACCTACTCTGCGACGGCGCATGCTGCAGCGGAGAAGGTGCACGCGCCCGCTGGCAATGTCTCGTCCAAAGCGCGGCCAACATTGGTGCGTTTGCGCTGGAATCACGTAACACTGAAGACGCTCATTCTTGCAGGACAGCAATGCAGTCTTGCAGTGGTCTCACACTTTGCGCGCCGCGGTACTTGCAGGGGCCGAAAGGACGGACGAAGCCTTTGACCAAGAAATCGACAACCGTTCATGGCGGCGAGGAGGGCGGGCTGTGGCAGCGCATACGAGGAATCGCCAGGCGCATGTGGCACGGGGTGCGCGAAAGCCCCGACTTCAGGTAAGCCGTCCTGCAGGAGGGGGCGCTCCAATGGCCAGGACGTGTGGCGTGGTCGTTTGCTTATGTTTCTCCCTGGAATCCAGGTATGTTCCGTGTGAAGACCGAGACCGTGGTTAGGCATGAGCGGCTTTCTTACTACATGGGACATGGCTGCCGAAGGCGGTTCCGGCCCCCTTTCCCGCTGCCTCAACGCGCTGACGATGTGCCATTCTGTTGGGGCCCCCGCCAGGTACCCCGCCTGGCTGCTGGCGGCGCTTCTGGTGTCTGGATACATGGTCATATTCCAGTACGCGCGGGCGCTGGAGTGGTCGGGCTCCGTCAAGGACTGCATCCTGGCCCCCTCCGACTGCGCTACCGACACCCTGGGGAGGTGGGTAGGCTGAGTACGCTTCGCTCCACGGTCCGAGCCCATGTGCGCAACCCTGGCGAGGGCCCCTGTCCGGTGTCCTTGCCTCGGTACCGCCAGACCGGATAGGCCAGTTTCCGGGACCAAAACCCCTCACCGCAACCTGGCCCGAGCTGTCCGGTGACTTGATGAGCGACTTCGCCGCATCGCTCCGTGTTGCACCTATGCAGGTATCTGCGGTTCGCCGCGCGCCTCTTCAGCCGCAGCCAGCAGGTGCAGCTGTCGGAGTCCCTCAGTATGCTGCTCGGGACGCAGGACGAGGTCCAAGACATGGTGGCGTCGGCTTCCAGTGCAAACAGCAGCGCATTCATCCAGAACGCTACCGCGTACCTGGTCAGCCAGCTCACGGTACGCGCCATTCATGGACAGTGACACATCCCAATTTAACTGCCCGGGTGGACTGCGTTCCTGGGGCATACGACGGTAAATCCTTATAGAACGTTGATCCGGGGTTGTTCGCAGGCCTCTGCAAGCTTCAATGATACACTGGGTTCGCTGGTCTCAGCCGCCCTGGAGCAGTCCCTTTCGGGAGCAGGCTTTGGGTCAGGGGACAACAAAAGCAGCATCGCGTCGAGTGTTGCGCCCGGTAAGAGCACTATACGTCATGGGTGTTTGCACGGTGACGATGGTGCTAGCACGGCCAACTGTGCGTGCTGCTCGCCTCTTGACGCCAGAGGCGGCGAGCTTCGCTGTTTTCCTTCATGTTCAAAAGCCAACATGGACAAACGGCTCTACCCTTCCCATTGACATTCCCGGTAGGACTCACTACCAGCCTGCAGACCAAGCTGGAAAACCTAATTGCGCAGCAGGCGAACGCGGCGGTCACTCGTGCGCTTGAGCAGCAGGCGGAGGTACAGGGCGCCGCCACAGCGGTCCTCAACTCAACGGTGGCGCAGCTGTTCCGCGCCGTCAACGTTACGTCCCGCTTTGTTAATCACAGCTTGGAAGTTGGGGATGAGGTATGTAGGCAACTGAAATGACACTGTAGTACCATGCGCATTTCGGGGCAGTAGACGCGCTGCGCCTCCGGGACGGCAGAGAGATGTAGACTGCTACGTTGTGTCTTCTTGGCCGCTTAGGTGTGCGCTCTGGGCCCCGATGCCTTGTGCTGGCGTTGTTGCAGGTCCGTTTGTGGCAGGAAGGCCTGTCATCCCGGTTCGCATGGAGCTCCGTCATCGGCTTCACGTTGGGGCTACTGCTTGGGCTGTCGACGCTCGTGCAGGTACGGTACACTGCGGATTCGTCTTCTAACGCTTTCGTGCATCGTAATTGCTTTGATCTGTTGAATATACGCTAGGGCTCCTGCCTGCGTCAATGGGTCAGGGAGGTTGCTTTCGGTGATTTTGGTTGAATAAAACCATGATTTCACCCTTGCGTCCTCACCTCGCGCACCGGCCCCTCCCCGGTCGGCCAGACGGCCGTGTCGTTCAGACGCGCTGTGCGTCAGGCGCGCCGGCTGCGCGTTGCGCGGCGCATGTTCGACCGCCTGTTGGAGTCAAGCGGTGTGGCACCGGGCGGCGGCCCCGCGGGCATGCTTCTGGCCGGAGAGGACTCCTTGCTGGCAAACAGGGCCCTCAAGACGGACGTCTCCCTCGTCGTGTTCTTCTTTGGAGTGCTCATGTCCACTGCAGTCATCCAGCTGTACATGGTTAGTGGGCGTGTTTGGGATACAGGATTGCGTTCGGCACGGCGCTCGACACGTTTCTAGTCCAGGTTTCATATAACGGGTTCTGATTCTGAACGGGTTTGCATCTCAAGAGGGCACGTACCAGGCGCCCAAGCTCTACGCTTCGTCATGTTGCATGCTCGCCGCCCTGCGTACTCGCTAACTAAGTGACTGCCTCCAGCCACGACCGGTGCTGAGGACTTTCCCTTCCTCTCTGAGCTGCTGCCCAGGTGGGCGTCCTGTTGAGCGTCACGCTGGCTGTGCTGACACATCCCTGGACCTGGACTTACCTAGTGCCGCAATACTGGCTTTACCTGGCCGCGGTCTTGGCTGTCTTTGTCCTGAACAAGGTACGCATTCGTGCGCCCGAAATGGTGACGGTCGTGTTCAACCTGAAGGGCAAAGCGGTCAAGGAGTCGCCAAACAAATTGGTAAAGGCATCTGCGCGGATGAGCCCTACTTCTGCGGCACCGAGAGAATACCGTAACCTTGTTGTGCATTGGCAGACCGCAGATGGAGGCAACTGCGGCGCCAACGCCTGAAGGGTTACTGAACTGCCGGGTTTTGTCGTTGTCGTCATGTACCAGGGTTGCCCTTAATGGTGCTGGAAGGCTTGCTTGCTTCAAACAGCCAGGAACTAGTGAACCCATGCCTGTGTTCCCGCAGTACGTCCTGATTGGATACGTGGGTAGTGCCTTCCTGTCCAACGGTGACCACATCTACAGGCCGGCCGCCTGGCTGGTGAGTCGTATCTCCAGATCCCCTAAGCTTTTGGCTCTCGGTAGGGCTGCCTTTGGAGCCGCTTCAAGCGCAGCAATCATGAGTCAAGGCGACCATTCCGCCTGTTGCCACCTTGTCCCGCCTGGTGTTGCCGCCCCAATGCGCCTGTAGGCCTTCACCTTCATCATGTCAATCACCAACCTGGTGGTGGGCCTGCTGCTCGCCGTGTATCGCATCGTGCTGCTGCTCCTCACGACGGTGCTGGCGCTGGGAAAGCTGGAGGTAGGGCAGCGGGAAGCACGCATAGTCAAATCGCAAGTGTATGGCATTTCTTGCCGTCCTCATATGCTTCTGCGACAGGCGCTGGCTGGCAGTGCAGCCCGATTGCACGGCGCCCACATTCTATCTTAGTGACGGAAAAGATTGCCCGTCCTTTCTGTCGTCTCTGCAGGTCACAATCTTCACCTTGTTCCCGATTCTGGACCTGCCGCATAACAGCTTCCTGGCAGGGCTTCACCTGCACGTAAGAAGGGCAGCCTAGGCTGCTCCTGTCGTCCGGTTTTGAACCATGCTGTAATGGATGTTGCGGCAACTGTTAAGTCTTGCCATATGGATCTGCAACATCCCTGGGGACCCAGATGGATTGTCCCGGTATGGGATACGACCTAACGTAATGGCGTGACTCCGACAGGAGGCTATGGCGAACTTTCATGACCCGATATATCTTCCTGGCCCGCGTGGAGCTGCACACCGGCGATGGCGGAAGCTACGAGACACGGTAAGCGATTCTGGACTTCTTAACGTTTGAAGGTATCTCAGACTTCATTTGTGGTCTAGCTGTTCGTGATCAGTCATTTAGTGTTCAGTCACAGCTTTGGATCATTCCAGCCGGCAGTGTTGACATTGCTTACTCGTGTCAGGTACGGCGCCTGAAGCCCGAGGAGCTTCGTTTACTGGCGACCCTAGGCCGTCCCAAGGAGGTGCAAGCCGCGGTCAACCACGTCGTCATCAACATGCAAGCACAGAAGGCGCTGGCCTCCAACAGCCGCGCGCTGGATGGCGGCAGCCGGCCGGGGACCGACGTCAACGGCAGGCCGTTCGAGGCGTCCTCCACCCATCACGCAGCCACCACGCCTGCGCAGCAGCCCGTTGCCCTCTTCGATACGAGAACCAGCGACGCTCGCGTCGCTGGAAGTAGGCAACATCGGACCTTGCTGGGCCTCGGCAGCGAGAGGCCGAGTCCTGACGAGGAGCCGCGGGCCAGCGCCGAATGGCCGCATGCGAGGGAGCGGCAAACAGCGGAGCTCGAACCGCTGAGCCGGCGCTCTAGGCTCAATGTATCCTCGAGCGGCGCAGCGCCAGTCACTGGTGGAGGGAGGCGGGCTACCGCGAGCGGCGCCAACGGCAACCGCTACCGAGATCTGCGCCAAAGCGAGGATGAGGCGCAGGAGCAAAGGACCTCAAGGTCCAGGTCGCAGGGCAATAACCGGCGGCTGTTCGGCAGCAGCGAGGTCGACGAGCCCGAGCCAGTGGAGTACGGGCAGCCGTACAGGCCTTCACGCTTGGGTAGGGCCCATCGCTCGGGGCGCCGTGGTCGGGTCGAGGATCAAATAGATGAGTTGATTTGAGATTTACTCAAGGGCGCTGGCCCTCTGACTGTGCATGTGTACCAAGACATAACCGCCTTGTATTCATCTCCAGTCGCGCTCGGGGAAACCGCGCAGGCTTTTTAATGAAGTTGGCTGACCGGTAAAGGTTGACCATGGCAAGACGGCTGCAGGATAACTGATTGCGAACCGGTTTTCTTGAATTGGACATATGACGGCACGTACATCGTGCGGCGCCAGCATACACATGCACGTGAGGATAAATGCGCGGCATGCGAACGTGCCAGAGTGTCGACACGCAGGCATCCCTTGCAACGATGACATACAACACATGAGTTTCGAATGATGTTGCTAGATTGCATCCTTCATTTCCTTGACGCCACATGGTAGCGTGTGAGAAATGGAGACTTACGGCGAATCATACAGATACGGATTACAGGCTTCCCCATGCGCATCTGCTGAAGAGTCCCGCTGGGGACATCAGCTACTGGCTGCATACACTGCGGGACGACGCACAGTGCATCAAGTACCGGTGTGTTTGTGTAACGTTTACATGCTGATGTTGTTTGTCTTGCTGAAAGTTGGTTGCGCGTGACCTCCAAGTGGCTGTGTGGGAGCGTTGCGGTCGCATGTGCCGCGTATACATTTGCACATTTAGCCAATGTTGGCACCGAGCGGAAGTCTTGCATGCAAGCAATGAGGGCATGCAGGCCCTTGCATGCCTAATGTGTGGCGGTCGCTCATTGTTCGTCCCCCCTTGCAGAAGCTTATTCCCTGGTGTTCAGTGCAGGCTGCTGTACAATGTTTGCACTACGCAGGTGTTACAATAGCCTATAGCCTTTTGTAATGCTGCCTTCGCATGGGCGCATGCATGCCGTGTTCGGCCTACTCGTTGACCCGTGGGACTCTAGGACTCTTGGTTGCGAGCCCAACCAAGCGCAACCTGCTGTAGAATCGAAATACTTAGGCTTCGTATGTGTCCTCGTCCGCCATCGGCGAACTGAAGGCTTGAGAACACGTCATAACCGTAGATGGCCTTACTTTCAAGCCTCTGAACAAAGTATGTAATTTATGCGTTGTTATGTATGTATTGCAATAACTCCATGATAAGTTCAGCCCGGCGAGGCCCGAACGGCCGCACCGAGCAGGTGCCTAAGTTCATGGTTGCTTCTTCCTGTTTAGGAATTCATAAATAGAGCTGACGCAACATAGTGAAGGCGTTTCTCTTTGAAAGTGCGCAATCCATAAGCCTCCGACATACTCACGGGGATTTGTCTCCCACCTCAGCTTTTCCTTCAAGCTAGCGACATGAGCATAAATGACTAGACAGGGCTTTGCGCTGAGCCTGCTGGTGTATGGCTTCGCAGTACTCGCCCGCAGCAATGCTTCGAGTCCTCGGTCCCTTCTCGCCACCGCAAACTTGAGCACAGCGTGTGCGCAGGCGGTAGCAGACGAGGTCGTGTTCTCAAATACGTGAGTAGTGGCGCTGCTCCGTCACCCTCCCATGGCCTGGACCATATGGAGGCGACCATATGTGCCATATGTATGGCGTATAGTGTATATCGGACATCAACGCGGGCATGCAGTGCCGCTGTGGCATACCAGCGGCACTCAAAGCCTTGGTCCGTCTGCGCCCCGCCAGGACTTGGAGCAACCTCACTGTGCTGCGTGAGCAGTTGGTGACGGTGGTTGGGCGGGTGCTGACAAACGACACCCGATGCGTGGCGCCAACTGACACGCTGCTGGTGGGGCGGGGTCGGGACTCCGGGTTGTCCGCGTCGCCAAGCCGGAAGCGGAGGGTCAAGCACAACCCGTTCGGCAGGCAGGAGGCTGTGCAGGAGTCCTTGAGACCGTGATAGCATTCGCCACGCAGCATGGCACTCTGTTTGCGGCCGGTTCAAGTGCCGGACAGTGCGCTCGTCCCCATACCGTTCCGGCGCGTTAAGCGTCGACGCAAGCACAGACGGCACGAAAAGCGCATGACCCACCGGCCCTGATGGTTCCCCCCGCCCGTCGCTCCCGCTCTCAAGTCCCACCGTTTCTCGGCACCCCCCGCAGACTTTGACTTGGGCGCAGTACCCTTCGTGGTGAGCCCTGGCGGCCGCGACCTGTACTCTAGATAGCGGCCGCCGCGGTATTGCTCCGGCTGTCGTGCCACAGTCAACATGCGTATTCCTAGTGCACCTACCGCTTTCATTTTCACCATTGCTAACCAGAAACTCCACCGCCTCCTCTCTCTCTTGCATCGAACCGCTACCTCCCGCTGCTACCTCTTCCCCATCGTCCGCCTCAGGGTAAATGGTGCCTTCACGGAGTGGACATGGCACTTGCAGACGGACGCCGCCACGTCCCAGTACTTCAGCCGTGTGCGCTTCGAAGGGCCGCTGGTCCTGCCGCAGCCCTCCGCTAACGTTACTGCGGACTTGATGCGCGAATATGCTGCCATCCGCAATCAAGACGCCATCGTGATCAGCTCGGACCTCTCGGGATTTCCCGCCAGCTATGCGGTAGGAGCAGCTCGGGTGTGACGGGCTCGGGACGGGCAACCTTTGCTCGGTGCGCTTCGCAGGCAGGCTTGAGTTTGGCAGGATGCTGGTCGCATGTGGGCTCGCGGCCGGCTGGTGACGCAAAGGGCAGACCCTGTGATGTGATGCGCTGACGCTGGTAGCGCGGCAGGTTGGGCGGGACATTCACGTCGATGTTTTTCAGTGCGCCTGCCATCTGCGTGGAAGGGCTGCCTAAGATGCAGTCCAACTGGAGGATTGCCGCCGTGCGCCCCCCTGTATGGTGGGGAATATTGCGCCACATCCCACACTCACGGCCCTGAGAGGCTACAATCCCGAGCACTCCATCCCCGGCGCCCGGCCCACAGGTCGACCAGAAGGGCATCGCGAGCATACTGGAGAATACTTGCAAGGACTTGGGAAAGCCCCGGGGCGTCCTCTTCCCTCGCGCCTTCCTCCTCCTCTTCTACCGGCCTGACGCCTTGGCCGCCTTGCGTGCCAACGCGCTCACGCCCGCAGCGGCGGCCGCGGCCGCTGGCCCTCCAGATGACTGGGAGGGTCTCCTGGCGCTGCTGGAGGCACACACCGCAGCGGTACAGGCGGCAGCCTGGAGCAGTAGTGGCGGCTCCGCCGCCACGAACGCCAGCTCACTTCCACAGTACGGCCTGTGCATCACGACACACCCGACCTGCGGGCGTCTCAACGACGTCTATGCGGCCATCGCCGCCAGTGTCATGCAGACACGCGGAACGCACCAAGGTTACGTGTTCGACCTGAACGAACCGCCGCCAGCAGCAGCGCCGCTGGTAAACGGAGCCGGGTGGCGCTATGCCACCGACGTGCTGCGACGGCTGTTGGCTTTCAACGCGCCAGACTACGCTGGCGTGGACGAGTCCTACACTCTGGCGTCCTCCTGCCACGCCATCAGTCCCTGGTTCGAGTCTGGGAGGTGCCTGGTAACGCTGGAGTTTGATTCGGCGTTCATATCCATGGGCGTCGCTGCGCTGCGGGGCGCTGGCGCATTGGCGGTGGCGCCGCTGCCCGGGAGCAAGGTAGTGGTGCCGGAATGGGGCTCCGGCACACTTGTCAACTGCACGGCGGAGATCTGCGGCATGTCGGCCAACCACGACAAGCTGTATCTCACTTCAACGGGTCAGGAGCCCGAGGTGCTCAAAGCGGCGAGCGCCGCCAGCGCAAAGTGCGGGGTAACCGAGCTGGCGCGCATGGAGGCGGCGGCGGCGGCCGCGGCTCGGGGCGCTAGGGACGGCGCCTTCACACCAGGCGCGGTCGTCGTCAACCGTGCTCCGTATTCGGTGATGTACGACTACTACGCATTCATCAATTACGAACGTAGGTGTCTCGCTTCGCGCATGGCGGATGCCCTGCCGTTGAGATTGACGCTGTCAGCCCTCACAGCACTCCCAACCTCCCCCCTCCGCCTGTGCTACACAGCACCCAACCCCAGCAATCTACTGACGTGCCCCTGGCCCCACTCCTGCTGCAGTTCTGGGCTCGGTGGGCCTCGGCCAGGAGATGTCGCTTGTTCAGCTCAACATCGCCTCCCGGATGACTATGGAACGGAACTTGCGACAGGCCGCGTTAGATGCCATCCGTGGGGCCACCCTGACCGCTGCCTCGTCTCTGGGATTAGCCATGGCCTCGGCCAAGCTTGATGCCAGCGCGTACGCCTCGACGCCCTGGTGGCTGGCCCTAAGCAGCGGTTCTGGAGGCGCTGATCCATGGGTCCCTCCGGCGGCGGCGATGACGCCGCTCCTAACGCGGGGTCTGGACCAAGAAGCTGTCGCATCGTACTTGCGGGCAGTCTGGCACGGCACCCATTCGCCGAACCTGGCCTCCGACATAACGGCACCGGCGATGATCAACTGGTGAGAATCTTGCGGAGGGCTAATGCAGGGCTGCAATTTGATTATGGAGCCGGTTCAGGAAGCAGAGGACGGAAGGGAGGAGGGCCAAGCAAGGGGCGGGCAAGGAAAAGGGAAGGATGGATCAGTTCGGGTGGCGCAAGAGATGCCCAGTGCATGACCTGCAGCGCTCCACTCTGGCCTTGATGGCAACGATACGTTCGCACCCATATCTACCCCCTCGAACAGTAACTCTCCTCCGGGGAAAGCACTCGGGGCGACAATCAGGAATTCAGGATTTGGGATCTGCCCCTCCCACAGGTTCAAATGGGGCCTGGGGCACGCAGCGCTGTCGCTGCTGCCGCCTCAGCCAGCGTCAACGAACTCTGTGAGCGACCTCCTGACGAACGTGTTCGGTCGGGTGAACGGGGCGCACACCGCCGCCAGCGTGCGGACCGCCTACGAGGCGTCAATAGACGCCCCGGAATGGCAGGCGCCGGCAGGAATAGGTGGGATGGCGCCTCAGGAATCCCATGGATTGCCCAGCGGGAAGTCGTACAGGCGCCTGCACCGCACACTCTCAGAGCCGTAGTGGCGCGTTGTGCGTCTGGCAGATCAGCCGCACTCTGTCACCCCTTTCTCCGAGTACGGCACCTGTGTGTCATAGTCGTAGCGGGGCCTCGCTGTACGAAGGAAGTCAATGGCGGGGAATGGAAGGCTCCGCACGCATGCCGGATTTCAAGCACGCCGGGCACGCAGGCTTTTGTCACGTCGTGACCTTTCTCTTCCTCCCAGGCGGTTCGGGGGGTCTGCCGGCTGGCGCGCGGGTGGCGCTGTTCTCCAGCATCGGCGGCATTGTCTTCGGTTTCCTGCTTCTGGGGCTGCTGCTGCGGCAGCGCAGCCGCCATCGTGACCTGCTCGGCCGCGTCCGGGCGCCCCGCGCGGGGCCGGACACCACCCTGCTCATCAGCGGTATGCGCGGGGGGGCACGGGTCGCCCGGATTGCATCGGGCCACCTGTCGCAGGGCCATCAGTGCCATAGCAAAAGAGAATGACAGCCATAACGGTGCCTTCTGTTGTCTTGCGGGAGCTGAGTCCCGAAGGCGGTGCCGCACCGTGCGCTAAGAACAGCATGATGCTTTCCTCCAGACGGGTTCCGCGCCGACTTTGTCTGAACTGCCGCCCCGCCTTCGTTGGTGCCTGTAGCTGACACCCTGGTGTGTGGCTCCTGCCCGCCCACAGACGTTCAGAGCAGCACCCGCCTGTGGGAGCAGCTGCCCGTTCCCGTCATGGACACAGCGCTCAAGATACACCATGACACGTTCAGGCTCCTGCTGCAAAAGTTTAACGGCTACGAGAGCGCAACAGGTTGGCCACGCAGGGCAACCCTCCTGCGTGCACCTCGGCAGAGTACTGAATCGCAGGCATCGGGCGAAGAGGCAGTGCTTCATGTGCCCATGTGCACATGTCAAGAGGCTTGCGCAAACATGGTCAGGATGACGTACGATTCCTGCTCTTGCACACATGCTGCATGTGACATGCATACACATAGTTGCCCGAGTGGAACGCTGACGATGCGCGTTCACTGTCTTTCGGGGTGGCTACAGAGGGAGACTCGTTCATCCTGGCCTTTGCGGACCCAGCCAGCGCCGTCGCCTTCGCGTCCGCTTGTCAGGTGAGATCTCCGCAAAGCCACATCCGGCACAGGGCTCAGGACGGCACCGAGTTTTGGCTACGAGGGATACGCGCAGCGCGACGGCCTACGTCGCGAGCTAGCTGTGCGGGGCGGAGGCGAGGTGTCACGGGGCCGCATGCCCACAGCCCTGTGCAGTACTGCACTCAACACGGTCATGCAGCCAGGCCATTTGATCAGGCCCGCCCTCGCTCAGGCCCGCCCTCCCCCGCTAGTGACGAGCGGCCTCCGCCTCCTCCTGCATTCGTTCCCGCCGGCCGCAGGTGGCGCTAATGCTGCAGCCGTGGCCCTCGGAGCTGCTGACCCACCCCGACGGGGTGGCCGTCCTGGTGGACCCGCAAACGGGCGAGCTGGCACAGCTGGCGGGTGTTCCGGGCTGCGAGGGCCTCCGCGCCGGCCGCCCCTCGCCCCCGCCCGGCTCGCTGGCGTCGCGTCTCACCTGGCCA
>LSYV01000002.1:757281-777832 GCA_001584585.1 Gonium pectorale
CGGGTGTTTCCGGGCCTGCGAGGGTCCTCCCGTCCGCCGGACCCGCCCCCTCCGCCCCCGCCCGGCTCGCTGGTCGTCGCGTCTCACCTGGCCCAGCNCGGGTACATCTCGGCGCGCGTTCGCGTCGCGGCCCTGAACGCCGTGGGCCGCCGCAGCAGCGCCGCCGCCGCGCTGCGACCTGGCCACTCCCTGAGCGGCCTGCCGCCCCACCTGAGAAACAGCGCCGCGGGAGCGTACGCGATCGGGTTTGCGCGAGAGACGTCGTACGACATGTCGGTCCACAGCGCCGGCGTGAGGCACAGCTACGACAGCGCCTCGCAGGCGGCGCCTGGCCCCACGGCCCCCGTCAGCGTCAAGTCGCTTGCGATGCGGCCGTTGGCTGCGGTAGCCGCGTCCGTGGGCCCCACGCCGACAGCCATCGTGGCGGGATCTGAGTGCGCGGGCTCGGGTCTCCCGGACGGCAATGTAGGCGGAGCCGGCGCTGGCTCCGACCCGGTGGCCGCTGGCGGCGCTGTCGCCGCCGTCCCGCCCGTCCAGGAATCGGCGACGCCTCTGCTTGCCGTGTCTCCCAAGGCACAGGTCCTGATACAGAGCGCGGCGCTGATTGGCGGCCACGGGCTGAACTCGGCGAGCACTGATAGCTGGGAGCTGAGCCGCTTGGATCCAAGCAGCCTGGGCGGCGGCGTTGGCGGCGGCAAGGCGGCAGCTGGCAGCGGCAGCAAGCTCTTTGTGGTCCGGGAGAGCAGCTCTAAGTTACCTCATCAATCCGGAGCGCTGTCGGCGGCGCCCCGCACGATGGCTGGCACGAGCGCGAGCTCAAAGCTGCCGCCGCTGAGTTGCGCCCCGACGTGGTGGGGCGCGGCGCTGCGGGACGTGTTCCCGACGCTGACGCCCAACGACAACCCGCCAGCGGTGCTGGGCAGCCAGCTGCTCAAGGTGTGGACACGGGTCCGGCGCTCCCTCCGGGCACAGTTAGGGGCAGCTGGGCCTGCACAACGTGTACTGCCAGGCTGTCTGTGATCGTGGCCGGGTGTCAAAGTAACAGCGGGACCTTACGGACGGGCGGGGGCAGCGCCCGAGCGGTGTGGCTCGTGCGATCGACGCGTTGTGCGTTCTACGTGCGCATGTGTGTTTGTGTGTGGGCCAAACATTGTACCGTATGAGCGTACTGCCGCGCCCCCTGCCCGCAGAGCTCCGTGGTCGTGCTGCACAGCGGCCGCCTGGGCGTCGTGGCCTACCGCGGCCTGCGTGTGCGCATGGGGCTCCACACCGGGCTGGGCGACCCGCAGCACATTGCCTTCAACAAGGTCGGCAGCACCTTCAAATACTACGGTGCGTTTGAGCCCTCCCCTGCAGGCTGTATGGAAAAGTAGTGGTATGGCAAAGTCCATGAGGGCCGACAGCACCAGTTCGGAGACTTTGGCGCGGTGCATGAAGGTGCAGCGGATGCACCTTCACACGGGGCTCGCACACACACGGGGCTCGCACACACACGGGGCCTTTCGCGCTTACGCTCGTCGTATGCGTTTTCCTTTTCAACACACGGGGCCCGCACACACACGGGGCCCGCACACAGGTAGGGCCCGACCACTCGATCCTTTCGGTGGTGGACGGGCAACTTCGGTGCGCGGATCTCATAGGGATTGAGATGGGGGCGGTGGACCCAGGGGAATGATGGGCTTTGACGGTGCAACTGGGAGGGGAGGGGAGGGAGATGCTGGACCGCTGGGGGCTCGAAAGCGCGGGATTGCGCGGCGGGGAAAGGGTAGGAGGCAGGAGGTCAGGAGGTGAGGCGGTCAATCGGACCGGCCACAGGCGAGGGTGGAACAGGGGTCCATCTGGCGTTGGTGCGTGTCGGGTTAGGTGCCGCTTATGTGCGTACTACAGCCCTGCCAGGCGCGCATGCGACGCGTCTGGGTTGGGTTCTGCGTTTTGCCTGCCGCGTGTGAGAGTGCCGGTGGCGAGCTGACTAGCTTGGCGCCTCTCAGGACCTGCCTTGCCGCTAGTATCTCGGGCGAACGGGCCACCTGGACCCATATTTCTGTGTGGACTGCTATGAAACGCGTGACCAGCACCACACTTAGGGGCTGGTCCCGTGCGGCAAGGACTGAGGTGTGCAGCAGCTGCTCGGACGAACAGAGGAGCAGCACTGCCGCGGTTGTTGCAGGGCAGCTGCAGTTGCTTAGGGCGCAGGCTGTCCCCCACAGCCCTCGCCTCGCGGCGTTGAGGTGCTCTTGCGTTGGGGCGGGTAGCGCCCCTGGCCAGCGTCGGCCCGGAGATGTAACACCATACACGGGGCCCGCACACACACGGGGCCCGCATGCATGTGATTCATGTGACTGTGTCCTGCTGTATGACACGTACCCCACAACCCCACACCCCGATGCCCGAGCTTGGATGGGCCGCGCCGTTCGCCTCGCAGGCCCATTCGCAGAGACAACCAAGTCGGCCATCTCGGCCGCCCCCGGCGGCATGGTGGTCCTCACGGAGCCGGCCTTTACGCGCCTCCGCAACAGCATCGCGCGGCGCCGCACCGAGTCCCTCAAGTGGCAGCGAGAGTACGGCAGCGTCGTGGTGTACGGCGGGCACCACGTCATGCCGACGCCCGAGCACACCGCGCCGCCGCCGGCCCAGGCCCAAGGCGAGCGCCCGGCGGCGGCTCGCGCCGTGCGGGTTGAGATGTCGCCCGCGACTGCGGACCCGGCCGACGACGGCGCGGACTCTGCCGTGGTGCTGGCGGCTCCAGCGCCAGCGGAGGGTCAAGCGCTGTTCGTGGCCGTGCACAAATCGCTCGTGTGCCGGCTGGCGCTGTCGCCGCCGCTGGTCAGCCAGCGGGTGGCGCAGCTGGGCAGCCTGGCGGCGCCGGTTGGGTGCATCACCGTGGCCTTCATGGTGAGCAATGCAGTCACGCTGCACCCTGTAAGGGTGGGCGCGACGGAGCACAGGTATGCAAGGTTCACTTTGTGAACGTTGATACCCTGACCGTTGAAACCCTTCCGGCGAGCATCCTCTCGGCGCAGCCCCGGCCCATCTGCCCAGTGCCGTCGGACCCGCTGCTCTGGCTTGCAATGTCGTGCGTTACTCAGTGCGCTCAGGCAAGCCCACTACGTGCGAAGCATGTGGGTACCGGCGTGTCGTCCTCCACCCAATCCGCCCCGACCGGCCCCCGCGCAGTTCGTGGTGGGTGCCTCCACTCTGCTCGCCGACCTGCCCGGCCCCGCGTCCCGGGCGCTGGAGCAGTACCAGCGCCTGGCGTGCGGCCTGCTGGCGGCCGCTGGGGGCTACCTGGTGGAGGGCGGGGACGGGCTACTGCTGGCGGCGTTCGGTTCTCCGCTGGCGGGGGTGGAGTGGGCGCTGGACTGTCTGGCGGGCCTCAAGAAGCTGGTGCGTTGAGAGCGCGGGGGTCTGCGGTGGAGGCCGGCGCGGACCATCCTCGGGTGTAGATATGGCGTTGAGGGCAGCTTTGAAGGACCAGGTCGACGGGAAGCTGCTGGACACGCTGCAGGTGCTGCGCGGCTCCCGCTGGCCCGGGCTGATGCTACAGTCCGTGTGGCTGGTCCCCCTTGTCCCTCATACGCCAGCGCATGGAGCGCGATGCGGTGCCGGAACCCATGCCCCGCTCCCGCCCTCGCTCCCGGCCCCGGACCGTCCGTTCAGGAGTGGGAGGAGGACCTTTTGGGCCACTGGCTGTGTGAGGAGGTGCTAACGGTGGGGCTCACCAGCGGCCGCCTGGACGTGGACCAGCAAGAGCTCGGCGCCGGGAGCGGCGACGCGGACATGGAGGACAAGGGCCCGCGTGGCCTGTCGCCGTCGCCCAGCCGCCGCGGCATGGCACGGGAGTTTGACCGCCTGCCGAGCATGGCGCGCCTGGGCGCCATGGCGCAGACGAAGCGGGTTCTGGAGCGAGGCCTGCGGATCAAGGTGCGTGCGGGTGTGGGGACGGACTGAAGCGATGGGGAGGCAAGAGCTCGCAGCGCCGTGCGTGCTGCCGCTGCCAATGATGATTGCGACTATGATGCCGCCACAATGACGGGGTTCCCCATTGGTTGCGAACAAGTGTGATAAGGGGTAGGGCATGCCGCAGCGCTGCAATGCACTGTGTTTTCAACGTGTGTGGAACACTGGGCATGCAAGTGTGCCGCTTACCCGACCCGCAGGTCGGTCTGGACACGGGGCGCGCCTCGCACTCCCTGACTGACGCCTCGGGTCGGCTGAGCTACCGGGGAAAAGTCATGAACCGCGCCTCGCGCGTGGCCGGCAAGGCCGCATCGGGGCAGGTCGTCTGCACGGACGTCGTGTGGCAGGGCTGCATGGAGGCGTCGCAGGAGGCGGAGGTGGTGGGCACGGCCGGGCACGGCGGTGAGCCTGGCAGCGCGGGCTTGGTGGGTGTTAGCCTGGGCAAAGTATTGCTGCGCGGTATCACTGCGCCCGTAGAGCTGATCCAATGCATGCGAAGCTGAAAAACCAGGTCTTGATTTTCCCTTTATGCTGTTTATTGGAGGAATTGCGCCGCTCTTTTTCATCAGTTCGGGCATGCAACCGCCGCAGAGCTTTGTTTTGCATGCGGGAGTGCAAGGGCGTTTTCCCATTTCGCCGCCGCTCAGCGTGCAGGGGCGTGAGCGTAGAGTCGGGGGATGGGGCGACATGCTGTCCAGCAAGCAGATACTTGCGTCTGGCTCTTCATTGCTTCATGGTGATGCGGTTTTGTGGACGCTCGCTGCGTTTGCGGCGTCTGATGGGTTCACAGGCATATGCTGCGATCACCATGTGTGCATTGGTAAGTACGGCGGAATGCCGGTCTCATGCTGTGATGTGAAAACGGGTCTCAAGTCATGGTGACTGGGAGGGTTTTGTGGCTGTGATGCTTGTCGGATGGTACGCGCTGCGTTGGAGACCTGCATGGCGAGGACTCAGCTGGAGTGTTGGTGGCGCAAATAGACAGATGCATTCCCGACCAGCACGCCTCTGGAGGCCGCACGGCGCTGGCAGATGCTTTTGCAGGATATCGTTGCGTATGTGGACAGTGAAAGATGCGTGCATTAAAGGATGGCACGGAAGAACTGCAATCGGCTTCGCAATACCTGCTTGTGAGCAGTAGCATTCACCTCGTCCACGATGGAATTCTGTAGTTACTCAACATTGCATATGCCAGGACGTACATGTTGCACAGTTATTGTTAATTGCCGTACTGACAGGCTGCGTGCCTCGCTTCATGAAACGGTTTGGGGTGGCGCCAGCGCATCCATGGCAAAATGTCTTCGGCATTCATTGAGCATTTATGTGTGACGTTCAATGCTCGGTCGCGCACAAGCTGTCGGATGTAACCTTAAATTGGTCTCGTCTCGTGTGTCCCCCAACGTAGCAAGCAATTACAGCAGAAGTAGTGTAACTCTTGCCCCTGATCACAAAGGTTCAACCCTGCCAGTGCCCCCTGTGCCCTCAACCAGCGCTTTGGGCTGTGCCCAAGGCGCATGCTCAGTCTTGCACGTGGCAGCGAAGCCTATGCCTGCAGTTGCCGTTACAGCCCTCCTCCCAAAGCGGCACCCCCCTGTTCCATGGGGTACATCGCTATGACGACGCCGTATCCTGATCGCACCGCGGAACCCATAATTGATGCGCTTCTGCCCCTGAGCTTGCCAAATACCAGCACATGGTTCTAGGTATGAAAGTGTTATACATCAAAGGGCGACAGAGCCCCGTACGTCCTCACGCGGCTACACCGGCAGACACCCGCCCAAACAGCCACCACGACACTCCCCGGCGACGGAACCGACTGCGGTGCATCCGTGGCGCCGAAAGCACAAAGCCGTGTTGCCGCACCAAGCCCTCCTAGATCAAGCGTGACGCAAGCAATGTTACCGTGTCTCAGCGGCAAGGCCATCGTCATGCATTACGGAGCAAGAGTTGACCTTTTGCCAGCGCGCACAGCGGCGCGGTGCTGGAGGGCCCCCACACGCTCAGGGGCTCGTCCCGCTGCCGTCCAGGGTCGTTGTCGGCCACATCGCACGTTCGAGAGCAACCGCGAACCCTCCTGCACTAAATGCAGGCCCCCGTGACTTACCCCTGCCTCGAGCGCTTGCCACGTACCAACCGAAGCACTGAAAGGCCCTGTCAAGTTCCGACCTGGCTCCCGCCCGCTCATGGCTCACGGCCCGTGCGCAGCCTCAGTCACGCGAAGCCGCAAAGTGCCAATGCCGCCCCACCCGTGTCGCATTGCAGCAGCAACCACAGACGCACCGATGTCGCTGCAGCGGCTGGCTCAGCCGCGGCCGCCATCTCTACGGCAAGCCCACAAGCCTGGCCGCCTGCGTGCGCATTTGCATGATCAAGAGTGGCACCACCACAACAGCGGCCCTTCAATTGTACACCAGTGCGGACACAGCCCTGCGCCACAACGTTACGAGGCGATCTTCTGCGGCTGGTCCGGCAGCGTCTGGAACAGCGGCAGCGCCACTGAGTCCGCCGTTTTGAGGAAGACACCCTGGATGTTGACCCACTTCTTCGGAATGTGCTCCGCAGCCGCCACTAGCGCGGCGTGGACGTTCTCCTGCACCTGCTGCTCGCTGAAGGAGCTGAGCCCGACCTTGATGTTGATAGACGTACCGCTGCCCTTAAACAGGTACGTGCAGGCGAGGGCCTTCTTAATCTCGGCCCCCCAGTTGCCTTTCCGCAGGTCGATGGGAATGGGCTGCTTCTTCTTCTTGAAGAAGGACTTGCCTATGAGCTTGGGGAGCGAGGGCAGGATGCGGTCGTCCGCGAGGAACAGGTCGTACGATTTGCAGAGCTTGCGCTTGGCTTCATGGGACTCATACTTGGTACGGAGCTTTGTCGTACCAATGACCTTCGCCACGCCGCCGTTCTTCTCCAGCTTGGCGAGCTTCTTCTTGGCCTCCTTGCCGCCCGCCCCCTCCGCCGTGTCTTTTACGAACAGGCAAATCTCCTGGCCGTCGGCAGTGTAGAGCGGGTGCGGCAGCGGCAGCGGGACGGGCTTGTCTTTCCGCGGCTGCAGCGGCATCTTTTTGAGCGCGAGTTGGAGGAAGATGACCTCCTCGTCATCAAACAACGAGTTAGCCTTCTCCTTCTGGTCGCCCACGTACTTCAAGAGCGACTGAACGGCTTTCTTGACCTGTGAGGAAGCCGAGGAGCACAGGCGCGGCAAGGGTATTAGTGGGCACTTGGAGCAGCGATGGTGTGCATCTCACGTGCGCACTAGCTCGCCGACAGGCAGCACTGCTCGAGAGACACGATGGGGTGGGGCCCGTCGCACATGAGGCATGGCAGCACGGCAAACTTCACGCTCCTGAACAAGCCCTGGCAGACCGCATAATCATCTGAAAGGAGAGGAGTCCCTGCCATCGCACCTGCGTAGGCTTCCACCCCGAGAGCCTAACATCGGCTGCTTGCGACGTGCTTCCTGGCGGCGCCGAGCGATCTAAAGCTTGTGACATCGAAGCAATTGTTTGCTAGGCTTCAGTGGGAGTGTGAATGTGCAGAGAGCACGAAGGCGGCTATTCCGGTGTCGTTTGCGGCGGCGGTATCAATAATAAAGACGTGGTAGGCAGCTTGAAAGCTCTGAAGACTGGCAGCAAGCTTGAAAATGGGAAGCGGGTAACGTGAGGAGCGAGCCCTAACCAACTTAACAACGGTACGGCGAGCTTGCTTCTGCTCTCTTCCTGCCAGAGACATAATTAAAAGAATGGCAGCATAGATCAAACAATTTGGAATCGCCGGGCTGTGGCAACAGCGGTTTCCCTCACAACCAGGTCCTGCACCAACAAAAGCGTTGAATTCCATGGCATTACTGCATTACTGGGCCATATAAATCATTGCCGGGCGGAGTCAGGACTTGTTGACCCCTGGGTCGTATGTCTGTTTTCATTCCCATCCAGATTAACGTTTCTTCGCTACCGGTGGGACATTCAAGCAACATAAGTTTTTCATGCCGCTGGAAATAGCTCATCCCCACTCTGCGTAAAACTGGCAGCCGAACAGGCAGCACCCAACGTGCAGCTTCGACAGCTTCATAAGTCTTCAACACAGCATCGCAGGCAGGGCAGCGTGACTGTGTCCGCATTCACAGCGGCCAACAAGACGGCCCCTGCGACATGCCCGCGCGGCACCATATCGCCAAGCAGCCCCAAGCTCTATAACTTTGCCGCTGGCCCGAACCGGGAGGGCCGGGAGGGCCCGTATCCTCGTCTCCGTCGCCCGCCATGCCTTGTACCAGGCGCCCTATTGCAAACGGCGCACCTTTGGCCCATAGAGGCAGCCTACCCTGTCTCTGTTTTTCGCAAGCTCGAAGCGCTCAGAGGTCCACGACTTGCGGTCCCTCATCACCCGGCCGTGCCACCACCGCCGCCGCCGCCTTTCCGATCAGCAACCCGTGTGCCACAACTCCCGGCACCTGGCCAATCTCCTCAAGAACCCTCTCATATGGCTCGTCCTCCCCATAGAGCTTGAGCCCCTCATAGAACCGGATGTCCACGATGGTGCGACCCTGTACACGGGGGACCGGATGGCGTAAGCTGAACAGCCCCAAAACCCCAAAGTGAGCACGTGAAGCGCTGACACGAAGCAGAATTTCCTTCGCATGGCGTAGGGCCAGGATAGCACCAACGGGAGTAGCGGGCCATGCAGTTGTGGGCGGAGGCGCACCTGGGGGCTGACGTACGGATGATCGCCGCCTCTGGGGTTATCTGGCTGCCCGGTCATCGAGCGCCGCCTGCGGTGGCGTTCAAGGCAGCAGCTTGCCCAGTATCAATCCTCATGCCACCGTAAACCACCAGCTGTGCCGATGTCTGGGCCGGCTGCCCGGGAAGGCGGGCTCCTCCGTGTATGATACCTGCAACGAGTTAGCCCATATCCCGGCTGCCTGTCCTGCGTCCTCTCAGCCGGCCCTCATGGCACCCCCCCCCGCGTCCGCCCAGACAGCCCCCACGGCCACCCACCACAGCTCCGCGTCCCCTAGGAAGATGTCGTCCAGCCCCTCCGCCGTCTCCTCCCAGCCGTCCGCGTCCAGCCACACGGGCAGCACACCGCCCAACCGCTTGACCACCTGGAAGTCATGGCAAGAAACAAAATCAGATCCCGTGACACCCATTCATGACACCCATGCTGCCATCAAGCTGCGAACCCGGCAAGCCGCAGGTATTTGCACGGGCGGGCCCACGTTTCACCCTTGGCTGGGGCCGCAGTCATGTGCGGGGCGCACGCATACTGGTAACGCCTTGCCTCCGGGTGTGCATCCAGTATGCGCGGCGGCGTGTTCAAACATGTCTAAACGAGCAAGAGCACCCCGGGTGTGTATAAGTGTATGCCTATGAGTGGCCCTCTCGCCTTTGCAGCTGGATCAAGGCAACTAATAGGCAGGCGGACAGGGGACAGGGGACAGGGGACATCTGAGGCTACTCGGGCTCGGGCTCTGCATACCCGGGACGACTCGGTGAGCAGCACCAGCTTGGGGCCTCCCTTCTCCACAACTGACATTAGGCGGGGGATCTGCACGAGGCGCGTGCGGGGAACCAGGGTTCACAATTATAAATCATGTACCGTAACTGACTGTCACGCGACAAATCCAGCATGTTTGGCAATGGACGGATGGACAATGACGCCCCGTCCAGAGTCCAGACCCCGTGACTCGTGGGGACCCGAAATCCAGTCAGGAAGTTTGGGGCAGTAACGGGTGGAACGATGCGGAGAGGAAGTATGTGGACTCTCCTTAACACCGCTGTGTCCAACCTCAAACTCAGTTTAGGCTCGAACTTAGGCCCAACTAAGAGGAGCGCGGATGCCGCCCCAGACACCCACGTCAGGCTGCTGCGGCTCAGCGGCACAACCGACAAGCGCAGCCTTCGCCGTGAGGTCGAGCTGGTCGGCGTCCGCGAATAGGACCGATGCCTGTCAGGTTCCGGGCAGCGGGGAGCAAGGAAGGTCACAAAACGCATTGGGCCTCACGTTGCTTCCCCCAATGCCCACGCCAAAGCAGGAAACGAGCAGGAAACGACCAATCTGGGTGTGCAGCGGCCTGCGTGGACTGTGTGTCTGTGCTGAAAGCCTGTACTGCTGGCGTCTGGAACTTTCAGGGCTGGAGACCTACGCGCGGAATCCGGCAGGCATGCCCGCTCCCTCACCTCCACGGCCCGGGCGTCAGGGACGAGCGGTACCCCGTGGAAGGCCGCCTCGTGCGCCGCCACATCGCAGACGGGAACGCCAACCACGCCCTGCCATCACGGGGCACATATGAGGGCCGGCCGCATGCGAAGTCGACGGAGTTAGTGACTGTAACCTGGGAATCCTGCCTATACAGAAGGCATCCACAGTTGTATCAAGAACGCCCGCGATGCGCATGCCTGACGAGCTCTCATTTCATGGACTGTCTCTCAGCCCTGCCCGCGACCAACCTGAAGGTTGCCAATGGCAATGCGCCGCCCCACCTCCTCGATCACCAGGTTCGCCTACGTGCAGCGCAGCACAGCACAGCGCAGTCGGGTTGCTGGCGCAGCGGATAGCCGATTTAACCGCAAAAGCCAGCTAAGGATTTGGTAGCCGGGGGTGAGCCGGTGGGTACGGTATGGCGTTAGAAGATTGAACGCAGACGGGGGTGCCGTACCATGTACCCGATCAACGGGCTTACTGTCTACAAGTAGCTAGCAAGCAGGAAGTAGTCATTGGACCATAGAGTTGCACACGGAAGTCACGGCGCAAGTGACGTGGTCGGCTGCCCGTACCATCTCTCCAGGCCCCAGAGCCAGGACCGCTCCATCCCGTACGAAGCGGTCAACGGCGGTCTTCGCCGCTGCCCTGCGTGGACAGCGGGGGCCCGTTTGCCGCAGGGACTGTACCTCCCAAACAAAGACGCTCTCTTCCTCAGCTCCAAGGGCGGGAGCCGCCCAGCAATCGGGCGTGCCGTTTCGACGTGCATTCGGTGCAATGGGCGCGGCCCTCATGGACCTCAGCGTATGACGGCAAGCCCCAGGCACGCGGGCCATCGTCTGCAAGCCAGCCAGAGGCAAGCCAGACCCAGCTCGCCGGCGCAGGCCCACCGCCGGCTGACATCCGCGGTGCTCACCGCTTGAAGGGCTCCACGCTGTCCTGCTTGCTGCACATCACCGCCGCTGCCCGCCGGGACACCCTGAGGCAGCCGGCGCAAGCAACACCGTGATCTCCAGCCCAGCGGCCAAACGCATTGCCCATGGGTACAGGGAGCGAGTAAGTCCCCGACGCGCAAGAGCGGGGTTGGGACGAAGCGACCAGATTCACGGGTAGCGACGGGGCGCCACCCACCGATGGCGAACGACACCCCGCAGAGGGCATCGCTGGAGGCTTGTTGCAAGCATGGCTCCGGATTATATACGTGTTATTGGCGTTGGCGTAGAAAGCAGAGTGAGTCGGAGGTAGGGCACAGGAGTGTTTGCGCAAGCTAACCTATGTGCCAGCCGAACACTTGGTGGCACCGACGGACACTGGGCACTATGACCCGCCCGGCGCAACGCCCGTGCCCGAGTCGTCGCGAGCCTATGCTTTGCTTGCGGACCGTACGAACCGTACGAACTTGGTGCATGAAGCTGAAATGATAGTGTAGGGTCTCTGTTAGCTGTCAGCCTGGTGTCGCTAGTTGTATGCTAACCAATTAATAAACGTTACCAGCTATTGGAGCGCTGTAGAAGGACCGAGGGCTGGCAAGTCGACTGATACAGTGCACACGATTGCAGAAACTCCTCACGAACGACGCAAAACAATCGTGTAGCAAGCGTCACCGCCGCCAGTGTCGCTCGTCAACCGACATTGATGGCGCCCAAACGTGCAAGGGAAGAGGGCGCCAAAGGGGGCAAGCCGCATAAGCATAAGGAGGTGCGGGCGAATACAATGACTGCCCGGGGGGGGGAGCTACCCGGGAATTGCTTGTAACCCTTCTCCACGTCTGCGTGCTGGGTGTGCAGGAGGTCGCCCACCCGCGCAAACGTTTCTACCGCGCCCGTGCGCACAGCAATCCCCTCAACGACGCTTCTTTCGACGTTCCAACTCGGCCAGAGGACTTCGACTGGTGAGGCGCCGACGCAGAAGCCTGGGCTCCGCCGTAGTAACCGATAAGTGCGCCGTACCGACAGCAGTGGCCAGGCCAGTCTGTCACCATGAGCCTTGTGCACCCAGTGGGTGCGTCCGTGGTCATGCCCCACATGTCGGCATGCGCCCCTCGCAGGGATGAGCACTTTCCAGAGTTCCTCCAGGAATGGCGGGAGCGGCAACAGAAGCAACAGCAGGACGCGGGCGACGCCGCGGGTCCGTCGTCGTCCGCCTCGGACACGCCTGTCGTACGCTTTGTTGACATCGGATGCGGCTTCGGCGGCCTGCTGGTCAAGTGAGGCGGGGCCGTTGACCCGTGGAAACGGACGGCGTGGAATGAAGCGGCTTGGCCGGTGCTGCTGCCGGACCGGGGCATGTGGGAGGACGGTGACGGGGCTGACCCGGGGTTGCCTTTCCTCCCTGTCATGTCCTTGAGCTGAAGGGCTTCCGGAGAATGCAAGCCTCTGTCTGTCCTGCATGTGCTGCCCACAGCTGCTGGTTGGGATACCGTCGTCTCACGTGGGCCACGCTCCCTGCCTCCCTCCCCACTGGGAGTCATCTTCCAGTACCGTACATGCCACCCGCCTTCCCCACCCCTACGCCGTGCCACCCTTCAATTGCACGCCTCCATCCCAGCGTGGTCTCCGGCCAGGTTTAGCCTCGGGCCAAGATGCCTGTCTCCCCCCGGCCCGGCCCGAACCTGCCTCGCCGGCCCCCATGTGCCTGCCAGGCTGTCCACCATCTATCCGGACACGCTGATGCTGGGCATGGAGATCCGGGACAAGGTGTCGGCATACGTGCGGGAGCGGATAGGTACGACAGGTTTCGGCGCTTCCGGGCGCCAGGCGTGGGCACCAGCGCCTCTCCGACGTACGGGAGCTGCCTTTGCCTTGCCTTTCCGCCAGGTGCTACCCATGGGCGGTGCCGTAGGCCCCTGCCTGGGCTGCGCTTGAAGCACTTGTGACCTTTCTCCTTGTCCTCCCATCCTCCCTCCTTCCCCCTCCCTGGTCGGTCCCGCAGCCGCGCTCCGACGCGAGCAGCCGGGATCGTACCGCAACGCCTCCGTGCTGCGGACCAACGCCATGAAGTACCTGCCCAACTACTTCAAGAAAGGGCAGCTCACCAAAATGTTCTTCCTGTTCCCGGTGGGTGCCGTCCTGTGTTGCGGCGCGAGCACAGCAGGACCCATCATGTTCCTCGTCTGGTGAAAAATGATCCTCGTCGCGCACGTCCCAAGATTGTCGTGCCGCCCGCGTCGCACCGCCTCACGGCCAGAGCCCGGCCCCCTTGGACTCACCTCCGTGCATTACGGTGCCGTGCCCGCCGCTCCGCTGCACCGCAGGACCCGCACTTCAAGACGGCCAACCACAGGCGGCGCATCATCAACAGCCACCTGCTCACCGAGTACGCGCATCTGCTGGCGCCCGGCGGCTGGCTCTACACAATCAGCGATGTCCCGGAGCTGGGAGACTGGATGGTGAGTCCCTAGAAGTGCAAGATGCATGAACGCCAGGGGGGCAACCCCTGGTGAACCCCGTCGGAGCCGACCTGGCCAGGGGCTGGAGAGCAGATACCGAAATGGGAGCCTGCTGCTTGCGAGACGGGCGTATGCTGGACTGTTCTGGAGGGCGCCACGAACGACTCCATCGCGTGATGGGGTGGTTCAGTGGGTCTCAAGTCGACCCTCTGGCTGCGTGCAGCCCTGGCCTGCCCAGATGCCCTGGCCTGACCTTGACGGTGTGGCCGCTTCGGATCCTCGTGAGCCCCGTCAAGCGCCTTGCCCCGCGACGACCGCAGCTCACCGACGCGCCGGTGACTCCGCCCCACGCTGCCCCCGTGTGCTGCCGGGCCGCCCCGCAGAAGGCCAAGCTGGACGCGCACCCGCTGTTTGAGCGGGTCAGCGAGGAGGAGCTGGAGGCGGACCCGGCTGCCGGGCTGCTGGCCTTGAGCAGCGAGGAGGGGCAGAAGGTGGCGCGCAACGGCGGCGCCACCTTCCGCAACGTGTACCGCCGCCTGGAGGCGCCGCGCCCGATGGCGGAGGCAGCGCCGTCGTGAGCGCTGCGCGGGGGCGGGCAACGCGCGTGTATGCGGGGCTGGTCGGCGTTTGGCAGGGCGCCACAGGAGGCGCCTCCTTGCTCCGGGCTTGAAATGCCTCTGTTGCAGCTTGGCGGAATGACCGCGGCGCTGCGCTATGATGTGTGCTTACCTGCGAGGCTGGATTTGTCGAATGCTCAGGGCGACGACTGTGGAAGGCCATCACGGTCGGCATACCTTTCCGCTTGCAGGCGCGTACTCATGCCAGTACTCTTCTGGGATTGACACAGCTGGCCTGAGCACCAGGCTAGGCTCGCGGCGTAGTGCTTGGCACGCGGCAAGGCTTTAATGTAGGTTTGATGTGGAGGGTTGTCGGGAGCGTCGAGACCTGGTCGCAAATGGCGCACCCGGATCACATCCGTGCACGGACCCCTCACGCGTTCACGGTTTAAACGCACGGATTCACCCATTGCGATGCATGATGGCTCTCCGGGCGGCACCTACAAATGCAAACCGGTATGTAAGATACAGTCTACACGGCATATGGTTTCCACCGATGCAATTATGCAACGCCACGAGCTCCGTCCCTTGGGTACCGGCAGCACTGTCGTAGGCAGCATATGCTGAGACTGTTAAGCTGCAAAGGGAGAGGCAGATCCATGTGGGCGTTTCCATACAAGGCCAGGGCCAGCTGCACGTTTTGCCGCTGCCATTGGGTAACTCGGGTCCTGTGCGGCAACCCGAAACGGCCGTCTGTCCTGCATCGTCAAGACAAGCCCTTAGCGGCTGTTGAACTCCGAATGACACTGGACCGTCCGGCTATCGGGCACATGTGGCATTGAAACCCCTGCACGACGCGCGGCACCGCGGCGACAGCAGAGCCACGGCACTGCCCTAGACGAGGAACTCCTGATTCCCTCGCAGAGGTTCCCCGAGCTAGCAACCCCAAACCACGCGAGAAACGCGAGGCTCTGGCCGGTTAGGACTGCCGCACACGTCTCAAGGTACGTGGGGTATTCTTCAATTGCTGTCTACCTGTCGCCACCCACACGGGCCTACTCTGCGGTCACCAGACATGGGGCCGGTCCAAAACCGGGGCCGCTGAGCTCGTGCTCCATGTAACGGGATCATACACGGACGAGGGCCAGTCAGGAGACTTACCCACGGACATCCCTGCCAGAACGATATGGACCCGCGTACGAGGAAACCAGCACGTAGCGCGCGATGAAGTATCCGCAGTCACTGAAGGCCGCTCAGACCAAGCCCAGACCAAGATCATCCCGCATCTGCCAGGCTGCCTGCGCCGCTCTCTGCAGGCGCACGCTACTGCATGACCACTGGGATCGAGAAACGGTCATTTTGCAAGCCTGTTTTCAAAAGACAAGCAACACTGTGCCCTGCGAGCGGACGCAGACGTCCCAACTCCTCCCGCTGGCTCTCGCACGACCATTCCTCCTCTACCCAAGCATCTCCGCCGCGCTGCCCACACGGCCCCCCGCTCAACCTCTGCCGCATCGCTCCTCCGACGCCCCCTCCTACACGTACTTCCGCTCCGCATGCGCCACCACCTCGCCCTTGCCCGCCACGTATCCCGCCGCGAAGGCCGCGTTTTTTAGGCTGGTCAGCTGCATCTCCACATCGGCGCGCAACCGCGCCATAATGTACGGATCGACGCGGCCCGAGGAGGTCGCGTCCTCCGGAGTGGACCCGCCCAACAGCGCCGCGGTCGCGGAGCGCAGCAGCTCGTCAACGCGCGAGTGCACGTCCGTGAGGGAGGCGGTGGTGATGCCCGCCTTCTTCGTTCCCTGGTCGGTTGCCTTGCCGCCCTTGCCGCCTTTCTTGGCGTCCTCTGTAGGCGGCGCGGGAGGGCGAGGGCGGTTTCGGAAGGGCCTGGAGTTTGCGTGCGGTATTGATGCCCATAGGCATTGGTGCTCTCAGAAAGCGGCTCAAGCGTTGTCGGCGAGCCGTGTCGCACATGCAGTGAGGGTGCATGCTCCCCAATGACCATCAGCAAGGCCACATAGGTAACGTCTTCCTCCTCGCGTACACAACACTACCCGTACGGATTGGTACTCACTCGCCGCGGGCGCCGCGGGTGCTGAGGGCTTAGCCGGCGCCGGCGCCGGCGCCGCCGCCCCGGCCGCTGCAGGCGCCGCCGGGGCCCCGTCAGCTGGCGGCAGCGCTGCCGCTGGGGGCTTAAATGCGTCGGCGAGCTCCTTGAGGTCGGGCGGGTTGTCCCGGTCGATCTTGGGGTCCGCCTCCAGGTCTACAAAAACCGGCTCGCGGCCCAGGCACCTGGACGTGGGAGGCACGGTCCGTCGGCTGAGTTGATATCGTATGATACGGGTGCAGTACACCGCACACACGGCGATGTCCACCGCACATGCACATGCCAAACCACAGTAGCGACACATGCTATCACCACGCGGCAGGCATAGGGTCCCACCGGCCCCGCAGCACGAGTGCAGCCGCCCACCGGATGCGACAGCTTCCCCCGCCCACGGGCAAGATCCACAAACGGAACCAGCCATCGCACACACACAGCCTCCCTGGTCACACACGACCTCGAATTCGAGCTCCTGGCCGCTACCGGCCGCTGCCGTCCCCCGCCGCCCACTGCCGCCGCCGCTGCTCACCGGATCGCCGCCTCGAGCGCTGCGGGGCTCATGGCGAGCGACATGGTGTTGACAAGGGGGTGCACATAGACGGGGGAGCCGTCTGGCACGAAGGCGGGGTCCCGGATCCGTGAGTCCAGCAGCAGCACCACATCGGCCACCTCCGGCTGGGCCACCGCCAGCGGGGTCACGCTTCCCAGTGGCACCTGGCGAGAGCGGGGAAGAGGGATAGGGAAGGTGTGCCAGGGAGGGAAGCGACGTGCGGGCGGCGCATCCCTCCGTTGGCGGAGCCACGAGGTAAAGGGTTACGACCGAAAAGGCGCCCACTCAAAACTGCGCAAGGGTGTGGGGGCGCCGCGGTACCGTTCTTACCTGCAGTACGGTTTGAAGCAGCTCCTCGGGCGCAAGCCGCGTGCCCGTCTTCCCCACGCCCAGGCGCGCCGACAGCACTGTTTCCGTGGTGAGGGCCAGGCGGGACAAGGCGCCGCAGAGTGGTAAACTGAATTATCATGGGCGCCAGCGAAACGGTCTCGACAGCGAGGCCATGGCTTTGAAAGCACCCAGCCTTACAGTATGGGTCAGCGTGCAAGGCACGTTGGGGTACTGTCGCCCAGGTGTGCACCGGCATGTCCGCACTGGCTGCCGTCCACCCGACCGCACCTTGAAGGTCGATTTTAGTCTCCGGCAGCGCCGTGATGATGTAACACCGGTGCTTCTTGTCCTACACCACGGCACCAGGCGTGTCAGCGGGGCTATGACAGGCTGGTACACTCGCATCCGCGCACCCACCTTGATGAACAGGTTCTTCAGCACCGTTTTGGGGTTGCCCGGGAGCGCATTAATCTACGGAACAGCATTATCGCCGCAGTAAGATTATGCGCCGGCAGTTTGTGTCGCCGGGCGCCGAACGCGCACCTGCGCCTCGACTGTCATAACCGGCGGATGCTCGAAGACGTCAAAAACGACTCCCCCATTCTTCAGCTTGGCTAAGAGCTCGTCTTTACTGAGCGGCATGATATCTAGCACCAATTAGAAACTTGAACCGGCTCTTAATACCAGTATCAGGCTGTTATCTCCTGAGGAAGCACCTCGCTTCCACAAACGGTTAATACCGTTAACACAGTATTGGATCCTTATTTTCTTGGCGCTATTGCCGCCGCAGCCTCCTCAATATCTACGACACCAAAAGCCAGCTCCCTGACTTTATATTGTTGATCGACCGAGTCGCCACCGCTACCATCGCGGTAGCGACGCCATATGCACGCCATCTAGATAGGCAGGGTCACTATTGGGCATCTGTAGCGACTGACAGCGCCTGTGACATCTTGCTGCTTTCACTGAGGGTTTGCATCGTGCCATACTCCGTCATGGTGAAAGTGCGGATCGAGTTCAGGTGCGCGCTTTGGTACTCGAGGGGGGGCTGTTGCAACGGCACACCTGACACGCCACCACGCAACCTTCTCCTCAGCGGCGGCCTGGAGCTCTTGTTTGGCAACCAAAAGGAACACGACGTTGAGGTGCCCTTGCAAGACGGGAGTCAGGTGCGAGGGTAGGGCCTCACACAGCCCGCAGCATGACCATGACCGTACGGCAAGACGAAAGCAGTGCCCCTGATGGCCTTTTCTGCGCGCGCAGGACCTCACTGCAGGCTATCTGATCAGCTGGGCGCGGGATAATATGCTGCGGGAGCGGCCTGAACTATTTGTAAAAGGAATGTCAGTGTAAGTCCCAAGTTACGGCGGCGTACTGGAGTTGGACTGCTCGGGCTTTGCTCTTGGCGTCAGCGGAATGTCATCCCCCCACGCAGGCGTCCCGGGATACTGGTGCTGATCAACGAATGCGACTGGGAGCTAAGGTGGGTCAAGGAATAACACCTCTACTCCTCATTCCCACCACCAAGGAGACCACCTGCCGAAAACACCTGATGACCCCCCCCCCGATACCGACCCTCTCGGTAGTGCGAACGCCCCTAGTGCACCGACCATGCCTCTGCCTTCGGTGTCGTACCTGTATGCTTGGGACCCTCCCTAAGCCAGTTGACTGGTGCCAACCCCCCAACCGCCTCCCTCCACTGATTTAATCCCCAACCGCCCCTCGCTCTCAGTGGCGGCACGGAGTCCACCATCAGCGAGGGCGACCATGTCGTGTTCATCTCAACATTGCACGGGGGCTGACGGAGAACGAGCAAGATCATGGGGGGACTGGCAGGGAGCTCCAGCGGAGTGCACCGTCGCAGCATTGGCCCGTGGGGGTACCGCGGGAGGCCATCATGGGCCGGCATGATGACCAGCCTCCGAGGAACCTCTGCGACTCAAGCAATTGTTGTACCGCGCCTGATGGCGGTGTGTTGAGGAGCGTTTGGAGGACGGCTCGGTATGGTTTGTGGTCGTTGTGGATTGAGGTCAATATGGATGCCTAGCGCCACCTGTAGCTTTGTGCGAAGCATGAAATGTGCACTCAAAGGTCTTGGCTCGCCTACCGTCATACAATCAACGGCGTGTTCTGTGGCGGCCTTGTGTGAAGGTACGAGCAGCCATATATTTGGGTCCCGAAGTGGTGTCGTCAGACGGCCAGGCACCGGTGGGGTGAAGACACCAATGCGCAGAGACCTGGACGGCCGGGCTTGTCGGCTCCAATTGGTTCACATTTTCATTTTACCGTCACCCGTCTTCGCATGATGCGTTCGCTTGGTTTACTGTCGTGTCGCCATGCTTACGTCTTCGTCAGTGCGTTGCATTGGCGTGTGTCATGATCGGTGTTTGATCTATTTGTGGTTCCGGTTGGTGGTTCCTGATCGCCGTACAGGTCGCGTGTGATTTAGGCCGAGGCAGCGCCTGTACCGCTGTCTCGTCCTGCTCTTGATTGGGCAGTAGGCCCATGAGCAGCCAGTAATCCCCTTCCGTTAGGCTGACCGACTTGCGAAAAGCCATGTAAGGTTCTCGCCATCATCCGTTGAGCCTACGTCGCTGGTTTTCCCTTCTCGTGACACCGTGACACCACTACACAATCGCAATTGGATGACAGCCGTTAGCCAAGCATGCAAGCGCGAGCGAGCGTGCAAGCAGCGGCGGCAAACGGGTCACATGTGTGCCATGTTTTCTTCTTCAACTCCTTCAAAGCCCTGCAGGCTAGACCTTAGTCGCTCGATAGGACACACGATGGGGAGAGCCATCCCGGCATGACGAGGCAGGCATGCAATATGGAATCAAACAGCAAGATGACGGGTGCCAACCAGAACCTCTCTTGCCGTCCGAACCCTCCTACGCCCCAACCGCGTCCTTGACCGAAGTGTTAGAGTTGGGTGGCGCGCCATCTGAGCAACCTGGCGGCGCCATCTGATGAGCAACCGGTCGCCTGGTTGCGCAAATGGCGCATCATCCAACCCTAACACGGAGCACACGGGTGATCGGTGCACCATGATGCATCATACGCCAACAACATGGCCGGCCACAGGCTGCCTCCATCGTGGGGTTCGGGCGCTCTCCTGGCGCATGCGTGGGCAAAGCGAAGACGTCGACCAGCAGGTTACTGGTTCTCGTTTTTTGTTACAGGTTACACGTCCGTCAAAGCCGGGGGGGGCCATGGACGAATTGCGCATATTGGGGTGTGGGAGCGGGTTATGGTCCTCGTCTCTACCCCGCTTCAGCGCCTGACGCCGAAGTATGGCGTGCCTGGTATCCCAGACAGCCTGTAGGTAGGCTCCCACCGCAGCTGGCGGGGCCTCCTTCATAATGATAATAATCATGTTACGATGCCTAAAGCCCAAAGCAGTCTCGAATAGGTCGCGGAGTTGCTCCTAGCATGGGCATTCGCAGAACACATGTAGTTCATCCTCTCCT
>LSYV01000002.1:787195-798396 GCA_001584585.1 Gonium pectorale
AACCCTGCTTTCGCCCGCCCACTGTTGGGGCAGCGCCTATGATGTTGCTTAGCTTCCGACATTGGCCCTGGTCACCATTGTTACCGTTGGCTATCGCAATCGTGCGCTGTTGCAAGTACTCCTGAGTTGCGACGCACGACCCCTCTTTAAGCTTTCCACAACGCCTATACAGCCCCTCGCCGCCCTCATTGCACTGTTTCACTTCGCCTCTTCCACTTTGCCTGTTCAGTCTCGTACTGCCCTAGCGCTACTGGGGTTACCACTAGTGCCGTGGCGCTGTGGGGCGGACAGCGGTACACGGTTGGGCACTGACATTCGGGACGCACGTATGTGTACGTTATTAGATAGGCACCGTCGCTACTGAAACGCTGCGTTGCCGCAACCAGGCCAGGGCAGCCGCAACCGGGAGCGGCAACCCGCGCCGACGGTCAAACATACCCGTACTGCCGCAGGGGGGGGGTACATTGCTGCGTGCCGTCGTTGCTGCTGAGTCAGTGCTGTTCGCAAGGCGCAACCCTTCCCCCTACCGCTCCAAACCCAGCTGAGCTACGGGCCCAGCCAGCGGAACGCTGGCCCTACTTGTTGAAAGGGATGGGCTTGGGGTCAGCGTTGTGACTGCCTATCTGCTTCAAGGACGTGTCATGTACGGATGTATGGGACCGACCCATGGGTCTCTGACGGAGGGTCAGGGTTGAGTGCCCGGCCGGCGGTATTTGGTAATAAGAGCAATTTGATCAGGCACGCGTTGGTATCCCACAGGAGTAGCGCGCTGTGCGTGCTTATATAGGATGCGCACCAGGCGGCCTCAGACGGCGGCCTTAGTTGGTGATCTGCCCAAGGTCCCCCAGCAGGTTACAATTTCAGGGCAAACCTTCCCGCGGAACAGACTGCGAGGGCTGCCCTGCTCGTCACCACACGCTTGCCGTCCTCGCTTGTCGTCTCTCGCCGAGGCTCTTAAAGCGGTTTCGGCGCGTGCCCGGTGACTCAACGGTGTCACCGGGAGCCAGGTAAAGCGCAGTTTGCAGCCGCTGTGCATCCTCTCATAGGTTGCATCAGTTGGACACATGTCCTCGCGCAGGGCCGCCGATTCTGTTTTCCGCCTTTCGCAACTTCGACGCATCGCTCAGCTCGCGACCTCAGCCATCCACCTCTCTTGCACGGTTCCGACCCTGCAGCGGTCTCGCGAGCTTCACTCCTCACACCTCGTGGCCTACGCGAAAGCCGACAACGCCAGCGGCAGCTCGATGGCCGACCCACGCGATTTTCAGGTGACGGCTTCGCCTTTGTCCCTTCACTTGTGCGCGTGCTCTTCGGTGTTGTTAGTTTCGGTGTTACGAAATCGAAGAGGCCGGCTTGCGCGGGTTATCTGGGTCCTTGCAAGCGTGGTGTGTTGCGATCGTGCTGTGCTGTGCGTGCCACACAGACGGGCGGCTCGCGGCTTCACGTGCACGAGGGCATCCTGCCCACCCGCGCCAAGGGAGCGGTCTTCGACATGGACGGCACGTTGCTGGACACGAACGACAGGTGGGGGCATGGAGGCAAGCCCGTTCAGTCGCAGGTGAGGGGGGTTGCGGGGTGAGAGGCGGAGGAGAACGATGCGTGTGCCGGGCGCCCGCCGACGCGGCACACCACGGTGTGGGCCGCAGCTCATTGTCATGCGGCAGTGACTCAGTCGGCTCATACTGTACTCCTCCTCGCTTCCCATCACGGCTAATGCCGCGCATTGCCTTGCGGTCTGCAGGCGCGTGGAGAGCTGGGTTGCGGCCTGCGCCAAGCGAGGCCTGCGCATGGACAAGGAGACCTACATGGCGCTGACGGGCATGGCGGGACACGACATTGTGGACAAGCTGTGCACAGACCAGGTGGGGGCGCGCTGGTGTGCTGGGACTGTTGCCCTCCCAACAACATTCCGCTGCTGCTGTTGTGTAGCCAGTGTGCAGGCACAACCCGAGTGCCTATTTGCCGCATCCAATCTAACACGTACCGCTTTTCCAAAGTGAGCATCGCCTTCACTGCTCCCTGACTTCCTCACCGTCACCGTCCCCATCCCCGCTCCCCTCGCCCTTACCCCGCCCCGCCACCCAGCCAGGGCGTGGACCTTCCAGCCGAGGAGCGCGATGCGCTGATCAAGGAGGAGAGCCGCATTTTCAAGGAGGAGGGCCTGCCGCGCAGTGCAGCTGTGTCGCCGGTGCTGGACATCCTGGAGGAAGCGCAGCGCCGGGGCCTCAAGCTGGCGGTGTGCAGCGGAGGCCGCAAAGACGCGGTGGAGCGGGTGTGGCGGGAGTGGTGGCATGAGCACATGGGCGGCAGGGGGCAGCGCGCGGCGGCAGCGCGCTATGCGTGTGTGTTCTGCAGGCAGCTGAAGGGTTGGGTTCGGGATTGGTGGCGTGAGCACATGGGCGGCAGGGGGCAGGGGCGGCAGCGCGCAGTGCGTGTGTGTTTTACAGGCAGCTGAAGGGTTGGGTTCCTATGGAGTGTGGCTGCAGATAACGATAGGACGCGCACAGCCGGCATACAAACGTAGGAAGCTGCAAATAAAAATGGAGCAGCTGGGTGATACATGATTCTTGTGCGATATCCTTGTCCCGACCTCGTGGCCAGAGGCTGTGCCGTGTTCGTTACAGGTTGCTAGGCACGGCATGTAGCCATGATGAGAATGAGCCGCGCTTCCTGCGCTTGCTCGGGCGCTGTGTCCGGAAATATGTTGCCGCGCTTCCATTCCGGAGAGGGCAACGCACGGGCGACACTGCACGGCTGCCCCCGTCTCTACGTAGCGCATCCCGGAAGACTCCTCACGAGGGTGATGGACTGTATCCCCGCTTTCATCCCCTCCAAAGCCCGGCTGCTGCTCCCCGCTCCCTTCTAGCTAGTCCGCTGCTGCCGTCCCGCCGCCGCTCCCCACAACCGCCCCCCATCCTTCACACTTACAGCCCCCTCTCCGCACACATACACGCCACGCGTCGTTTCATTTCAACACACCACGCTACCTCCTCTTGTCCCTCCCCTCTCCCCAGTCCCTCGTGGACCGCGGCCTGGCTGACCGCTTCCACGCCGTCGTCACCTCGGCCGACGTGCAGCACGCCAAGCCCGAGCCCGACATATTCCTGCTGGCGGCCGACAAGCTGGGGCTCAGCCCGGGCGAGTGCGTCGCCTTTGAGGACGCAGAGATGGGCAAGCGCTCCGCCCGCGCGGCTGGCTACCTGTCGGTCATCGATGTGACGGGGCTGCCTGGGCACCCGCAGGAGGGGGACAAGCGGGAGGCGGAGGCGCGGGAACAGGGGCGGGGCTGAGTGAGGCAGGGAACATTGGAGAGCAGGGTCAGGGCTAGTCGGCGGGGGAGGGTGGCAGGGAGGCGCGGGTTGGTGTACTGGGACGCTTGCGGACTGAAGTGCAAGATAGGGCAGGGGAAAAGGGGCCGGCGGTGGTCATCATGGGTTGCGGTTTGGAAGGATGTCGGCCTGCTCGGGGGCCAGGTCGAGCAAGACCTGAAATGCAGAAGATGACATGGACCCCGTTTCTGTTCTCTTTCTTTATGGAGGGCAGGTTGGAGGGAGCCGTGTGTGCGTGCAGGTGCATGTTGTCAACATCTATGGCAGGCATGGCTCGTAGGAACTGTTCAGAAACGTTGCATCTTTCGTTACAGGCAGTTGTCGCATCATGTGTTGGAGAGAACGGGGCGGATATCATTATCGTGAGGTTGTTGGCGTAAGACGTAACGTACTGCTGTGTTTCAACGGCACGGACCCACAGTGACACCCACTCTGCTGCCGCGAGCGACCAGCGGCGTCTCAGGCCTCTCCCCATCACACCACCGCCCCGCACATGTAACCACAGTCCCGCAGGCCGGTAGCCGATTCAGCATGGCTGCACTAGCGAGGTCGGGGTTGAACGAAGTGTTCTTCGGATTGGATACAGGGCAGCGCTGCAGAAGTGGTGCGCCGCACTTGATCTTAAAGGGCTGGATTGACCGGGGTTGACTGGAAGCCCAAGGAAAGAGGCCTCGGTGTACATGGCGAGTGGTCGAGAGGGTGCGACCATGCCGTACTTTTTGGGTGCGTAACTTCCTGCTGACCCGTGGGGCGGCGTCGGCTGCAGGGCCCAGTAGGCCACCTGGACGTATGTGCGCGTATAGTGCATACCTAAAGTGCCTAAGGCGTAGAGAATAACAATGCAATGAAAGCCAGAGCGGCCTTTTTTACCGCGTTCCCTGTAACCGTAACCACCACGACCAGTTGCGCGACAGATGCTTGTACGCATTACGTGGCAAGCGTTTATTAGTGAAACTCCTATGGTTTGAATGATTTTATGCGACTGACCAACTGCTTCGCAGCCTTGATGCATTGCAGCGTTGTGCACCATGGCTTGGAACATCATTCCTAATGCTTTTGACGTCGCCATTATCGGGTCCGGGCTGCCGGAGTGCCTGGTCGCCGCGTAAGCAAGCCAAAGCCTCTGTGCATCCTTTCAACCACACCCGGCAATTTTGACTAGGTGCCATGCCGATACTGCAGATCACTGGTGAAGGCGGGCAAGAGTGTTCTCGTAATCGATGCGGTGGACACCTACGGCACGGACTTCGCGTCATTCACGCCCGCGGCCCTTCAGAGCCGTCTTGCAGAAGAGCAAACCGCGGGAGGCGCTGGCGAGCCACGAAACGGGCCATTGTATGGCATCTCAGGTGGCGCGGATGGCGAGCAGATACACACCGATGACCACGAGCACGCCATGCCGGCATGCCAAACCCCCACGGAACCACTGTGCGGATCAAGACTTCTGGCGCTGAAGCAACAGCCACTCCCGGTTCATGGCATCAAGATACTAGCGGCACCGGGCGAGGGCGGGTGCCAGGACCGGCGCGGATACATCCTAGACCTGGTACCCAAGGCAAGTCCCCCAGAGGGGCCGAGCCCGCAGCAGTACCCACTCACAGTTCAGGGTGCACCGTGGCTTCATGGTATGCGCCCTCTGCTCCACGGCACGACTCTGCTCTCCCCCGGGGAACTGCCTCCTGCACTCCTGAAATGAGTATTGAATTCATCAATCTGAAGCGCCTGCCAACAATCCATCGCTTCCTTACAGCTCAACCAACCACCCACTCCCGCAGGTGCTGTACGCCGCCGAGCCGCTGGTCGACCTGCTGGTGCGGTGCCGCTGCCACCACTACCTGGAGTTCAAGGCCGTGGAGGGCAGGTGCTTGGGAGCGGGGTTGGTAGATGCACGAGCGAAATCTGGACTGAGGGCAACCGGGAGGGAAGCAGGCAAGGCACAGGCCGCGAGGCCTCCACACAACTGCGTGGTGGCTTGCGGCCCCCTAGCCCCAAACCTTCACTCCATGGATTAACACCGCCTTGTCGCCGCCTCAACCCCCCCCCCCCCAGCTACCTCATGCAGGACGGCCGGCTGCAGGCGGTCCCCGCGGGCAAGGCCGACATCTTCCGGGACCGGCGGCTGGGCCTGGCGGATAAGCGGGCGCTCATGCGCTTTATTCAGGGCTGCGCGGAGGCGCGCGCGGGGCAGGGGCACGTGCAGGTGGGGCTCTGGAGGATACCGGATGGGGGCAGGCACGAGCACGGAGTGGGATGGGGTACGGTTGGCGAAGAACAGACAGGCATGCACGGGTTACGTAGCGGGTTGGGCTGACGGGACATGTTCGCGAACAGAAACCAGTGTGCAGTGCGGCAGATGTGCAGGAGTGTGAAGTGATAGCGTGGGAGTGGGGGCCAGGGTCGCTTCCGGGTGGGGTCTGGGGCGGCTATGGACGGGACGCGACGGGACCGCACGGGCGGAGCGGGTGGGATAGCCGGGTGTGGCGGAAGTGCGGCAGCTCGGGAGCTCGACTACAGGAAGCGGTTGCAGCGGGGAAGCAGCACGGTATGGCAGCAGGAGCGCAAGCATCCGGTCTTGAGGGCCGGCAACGTGATCCACACGTGATCCAGCACGCCGTTTGCTCGAGCCGTGTGCTGCCCTGAGCTGCCCTGAGCTCCACCCTGCGTTGCGTCACGCCGCGTACTATGCCTGCTGCTGGTGGTGCTGATGGCGCCCCGTCCACCTCCCACATTGCGCGCCAGGCCGCCCTCTCCAGCAGTCGCCCCTTCGCCGAGGTGCTGGCGACCGAAGGCCTCTCGCCGCGGCTCCGGGAGGTTATCCTGTACGGCATAGCCATGTGTGACATCGACCAGGAGCCGCCCTCCCAACCGTCGCCGCCTAACCCCGCCGACGGCGCTGCGGCTGCCGCCACCGCCAGCGGCTCCCCAACAGCAAGCGGCGACGGTGCTGCCACCGAACCCGCGGCCGTGGGCGGCTCTGTCACCAGCACTGCCGCCGACGCCACGATGGGCAGCTCGCAGGGCGCCGCCGTGCTGGACTTGTTCACGAGCTCGCAGGGCCGCTTCGGTCAGGAGGGCGCCTTCATGCTGCCCAGCTACGGCTGCGGCTCGGTTTCGGAGGCCTTTGTGCGCCTCTGCGCCGTCCACGGCGCCGTCACGGTGCTCCGCCAGCCGGTGCAGGCATTGCTGGTGGGCGATGCGGCGGCCGCCGCCGCATCGGCGGCAGCAGCGGCGGCGGCCAAGGCCGCGGAGGCAGCGCCGCCGGGGACGGAAGGGGAGGCGAAGGCGGAGACGACCGGCAGCGCCGCATCGGAAGCAGGGGCAGAGCGAACCTCGGGGGAGGCGAACGGGGGGGCATCGGGAACGGAGGCGGCGCCCGCTGCCGAGGCCGCTGCCGACGGCGGCCGCGGCCGGTCGGAATCCGGCGAGTTCTGCGTGGGGCTGGTGACGGCCGCGGGTCAGGTGGTGCGCTGCGGAGCCGTGGTGGCGGGCGCGGGTACCCTGAGGTGAGCACCCCGGCCCGGGGGCCCGTGTGGCGCTGTCGCGCCTCACCTTGGGGGGGCTGTGCGCTTGGCCATTGGCCGCACGGGTGCCGGCGTCGCGGCGGCATTGTACCGCGCAGAGCGGACTGACCTACCTGTCCTGGGCCGAGGGAAGCCTTAGGCCGTACCCATGCTCACTGCTCGCACACCACACCACACGACGGCCATCCTGCACGTACCCAGCGCAACGCATCCGCTCCTGGCCCGTCCGCCCTAGGGGCTTGGAAGGCGTCGGCTCAGCGCCGCCACCTGAGCGCGTCTCTCGGGCGGTGGTGGTACTGGACGGTCCCCTGGTGGGCCGGGAGTCGGCTCCGCAGCAGGCGGCCGCCGCCTCCACGTCGGCGCGGCCGCAGGCGCCCCCCTCGCTGCTGACGCTCGTGGTGCCGCCGCGCTCGGGCGGCAGCGGCGGGCCGGGCGGGCCGGATCTGGGCAACCCCCACCCGGTCCGCGGGCTGCAGATGAGCTCGTCCACGTGTGTCTGCCCAGCCGGGAAGTGAGTCGTGCGGGCGCCTTCCGTAGTGCGGAGGACCTGACCAGAAGGCTGGAGACGCAGTGGACACGCCGGACGCGGGGCCTGCGGGACGGACGGATCCCGCATGTGGCTGCGCGACCTTCCGCATTGCTGCACGGCGGCGAACGTGTCAGCCTTCACCGTTTTGGCCATGCTCGTGGCTTTTTTTGTGCCGCCCTTGTGCAGGTTCCTGCTGTACCTCAGCACCCCCAGCACGTCGGCGTGCGCCCACGAGGACCTGTGGCCCGCCCTGGCCGCCCTGGTGGACGTGTCGCAACTGCGGGAGCCAGGCAGCGGCGCTGCCACCGCGAACCCCGCCAGCAGCGCCGCCCCAACCCCAAGCACGGACAGCGGCGACGCGACGTCAGCTCCTGCCGCGCCAAGCGCCTCCAGCGCCGTCACTGCGGCGCCTGCGGCTGCCACGGCGGCGGTGCAGCCCCGCGCGCTGCGGGCCTGGTTCTACCAGCAGCCTGTCCTGCAGGGGCACGCGGCAGCCTTGGCGGGGCGGCTGCCCGGCGGCGTGGTGGCGGTGCCGGGGGCGGACGGCGGCCTCGTGGGCTACGTGGAGGTGCTGCGCGCCACGGAGGAGGTGCACAGGTGCGAACGCTTGGGGCGTATGCTAAGGGCGTATTTCTTGTACTGGTGGGGACGGGGAATCGGCCGCATGTACGAGCATGGTGCGGCGGGATGCGTGTTGGCTTGTCGGATCTGTGGGGTGTGTACCAGTAGCTGCCGCGTCGGCAACAACGGGAAAAACAGGGCGTGCCTACTGGGTAAGGCACCGGCAGTAGGGCGGGGAGCGCGACGTCTTAGACGGCCGCGCTGCTTTGGGGACACCGTGTTTTACCACGTGGAACGGGAATAGGGGTGTTACGGTTAGCAATCTCTGTCTTTACATGCACCCCGATGTGCAACCGTGATATACCGTAGCCCCATGCCGAGATAGTGATACTAGTTTTTGGGGCCCTATCCCGATGCTGTAGCACATAATAGTGACAGGCTTGCCAAGGGGGATGTGCCCCGGAAATTCATATCACCTCTTTTATGGGAAGCGGCGGCGGTGGGTGTCGGATGTCAGCACTTGAGACCGATAGAGATGCGCGAAGACTGTTTGGAAGGCCTTTGAACGCGGAAGCAAAACCGATGTCTGCTTGCGTACCGTCACCTGTATATGTTATGTGCTTATGCCCAAAGGCGTGTATTCGGGGCGGGCAAGGCGCCCATCCCCGAAAAACCGTACCAGACCCTGCAAAACTCCGCGGGACCCCTCCTCAGAATTCGAGATCACGTTCTTATTTCAAGGCCCGTTTTGGACACTCCCCTATCTCTTGGTGCCACTGCGATATGTGAAATTCTCGCTGGACATGCCGGGCACGGGCACGTACGAGACGGTGCGGCACAGCGTCACGATGCTCCGCTTGCTGCTTTTGTCGGGCTGCAGGGCGGCTTTCCCCGGGGTGCCCTGGCTAGGCGAAGCCGACTTCTCGGAGAAGGGCCATGGCAGCGGTGGGGACGGCGACGCCGCCGGGGCGGCGGCGTACGACCCGGGCGAGGAGGACGCCATCGACGAGCTGACCGCGGCGTTGGCGAGGCTCAAGGTGCGGCTGGAGGGCCGGGGGGGGGCTTTGAACTTTTCGGCCTAGGCTCCCAAGCGGCTCGAAGCGGGTCTTCGTGGGCTGATGAGGGTAGGCGTTACAGATGGTCATCCTTAGCGGGTCAAATGCTATGGGCATGATGGGTTGTCAGCGGGTTCTGGGAATGCGGTGTGAAGCACTGCATGACGTTCGGTGTGGGCACTCGCGTTTGTTGGAAAGGCGAACAGGGTGCTTCGGACAAGTTACAAGTTGCAAACGACCAGCAGGCGAACCAGGGGCCATGTGCGCATATGTGTGTTCCGCTGGGGGCGTCCACCAATCGGATTGTCCCTGCGGCTCTCCAGGCGCCACTTTTTTAACGCGGCTGCTCCCTTGCTTTGCTTGCAGGAAACGTGAGAGGGCCACGATGGGCTTTCGAACGGCGCTACGAGGCCACGTCCGAGGGACTTTCACTGGCACATTGGCTGACAGGCACCTCGTTCCTCGTGGCGCCCTCTTCCCTCCGACGATACGCCGCTACAGAAGAAAGGACTTCGTGCTTGCGCTCAGTGACTCGGGCAGCATTGCGCCGCAGCATGGCGTTGCAAGTAGTGGCTCAGGACAACGGGTGGTACTCGGTGTCGCGCGACCTGCTGCTCGCAGTCAACCCGGCTCTCGCCGAGCTCCTGCAGCTGGGCGTGGTTGAGCCGCTGCTGCAGCACTTCCACCCCGACAACCCGACGCCGCGGCGACCTACTTCGTCCTTCGCATGTGCATCGGCGACCAGGGCGCGGTGTACATCCACGTGGGACCCTTCACCGAGGACCGCCTGCAGCGCTTCAGTACCGGCCTGCTGCAGAACTTTGTCGGCGGCCCCGGCCCCGGCGTGAAGCCCTCAGGTGCCCTGCACTGGGTCAACCACGTGGCGAACCCGGAGCAGGAGGTGGTGATGATTGCGGCTCTGGAGTTTATGCAGGACACCATGCCTCAGATGTAGAAGGCGAATGGTGCGGCATGGGAGGCGGGGCGGGAGCAGTGTAGACGGTGTGCTGTGGGGGCTGCGGTGACTCTTGGCCGAGCCCATGTCACGCAGCGTGTGATGGCCCTGGCCCGGGCATGCGGTCGGCGTTGGCGTTGAAGAGAAATGCGCTGGGGCATTGCGTTGGCTCCTCCTTGGTTCATAAATGCCCTTTGGGTCGGCTGATGTCCACAACTCGCTGGCTGTCGTATAAGTGCCATACCTGTATGATGGCTCTTGGGCTGCCTTGAAAGTTGGATGTAATTGAGTACCGGTACCGCATGGATGGTGATTGCAGTCTCACAACGTCTTGACTTTCACATTTGCTGCTGTCGGGATGGCGACCGGAGCAATGGTACCGAAAGCAGAATGCTGCAAGGAGAAGGGAGCCATGCGTCTGTAACCTTTCCACAGAAAAAAATGCGTGCCTTACGGTCGTCCTGGTATGGGTTCGTTCACCATATGTTGGGTTGGCTACTGGCTGCGCATGTGTCGCATTCGTCCGTGTTGCAGCGTTGTGCGTGTGCGTCTGGCGCCAACGAGAAGCCAAACTGCGAACAGCGTCAGAACCTGCGATGTAACCCATGTGTAGGTTGAGGTCCAGCCCAATGCGACAAGCGCAGTACGGCCGCACTGGCGGTACAACGTAAGCGTGAGTATAAATTCATTGCCACGCAGACAGCCAAGCGGATAGCCTCCAAAACCCCGGACTTGGACTTTTGAAAAGGATGCCACGCACAGCGCCGGGTTCGAGATGATGTGCGCATTTGAGATGGCGTGGTCGCAGCTTGTCACGATTTCCAGTTGTTGCCGTACAGCGTGTGCCATGCGCTTCTGCGGGTAATGGACTCATTAACGAGCCATTATCAAGCCGTCCATGCCGTAGTACGGGAGCGGTGTGCCTGTGGGGCCGCGGAGGCTGAGGCCTCCCCACGCATGCACCATTTCTGGGCCTGCCCCATAGCCGTCGGGTTGCGTTCTGTGGTAGAGGACCGGTGCCACTGTCCGGTGCTGCGAGCGCACCTCTGGCTGGGTGTCACGCCAGACGAGGGTCGGGTGCTGGGATGTGTGTGGGACGTGGTTGTGCTGGCGGTGCTCAACAGCCTGGAGTGGGCGCGGCGCTCTGTGCGTGCGCGTCGGCCGTTCCCCCCTTCCGGCCCGGGCTCGGCTGCCGCTGTTCTTGCTGCGATGCAGGCAGGCGTGGTGATGAAGTTTTGGTCCCTGTTGCGC
>LSYV01000002.1:798416-819036 GCA_001584585.1 Gonium pectorale
CCGTCCATGCCGTAGTACGGGAGCGGTGTGCCTGTGGGGCCGCGGAGGCTGAGGCCTCCCCACGCATGCACCATTTCTGGGCCTGCCCCATAGCCGTCGGGTTGCGTTCTGTGGTAGAGGACCGGTGCCACTGTCCGGTGCTGCGAGCGCACCTCTGGCTGGGTGTCACGCCAGACGAGGGTCGGGTGCTGGGATGTGTGTGGGACGTGGTTGTGCTGGCGGTGCTCAACAGCCTGGAGTGGGCGCGGCGCTCTGTGCGTGCGCGTCGGCCGTTCCCCCCTTCCGGCCCGGGCTCGGCTGCCGCTGTTCTTGCTGCGATGCAGGCAGGCGTGGTGATGAAGTTTTGGTCCCTGTTGCGCGACTTCGCTGACCTCGGTTTGCCGCGGAAGGGCTGGGATGGTGTGTCTGCTGGGCACCCCTTCCTGCGGGTCGTGGCGGGACGCCTGCACTGCGCGGAGTGACGCATTGGTCTCTCTCGTTTTTACCTTGGTTGTCTTGTCTTCCACCTCGCTTGATACCTGTGTGTGGGCCTGTCGACCGGTATGTGCTTTTTGCCGCTCGTGGTCGGGACTGGCTCCGGGATGGCGCGGGTTAGTGTTTCCACAGACATGGTTGGACCAGTTGGGTGGCGGGCCTCTGTTGTGCACGGCCCGTGTGTGGGTTTTTTCCCAACCCAGCCGCGGGCCCCCTGATTGGGTTAAGCACTCGGCCACTGTTTCATTGCTTGGTTTGTCTGCTGGTGCTGCCTTGCTGCCCGTACTTTCGCAGTAATTTCCCGGTGGCAGGCCGGGTCCCCCAGCGTCGGGGGTACTGTAACGAAGTCTGTCTGTCTGACGGTATCCGTGTTCAGATATGCTGGGTTACAATTGACAATAACATTTGTTGCTTGTCCAAAGTTCCGGGTGCACCAAAACGGTCAGGGGAGGTCGCCATCCCTTGCGCCCAGATGGAAACGTCGGACCTTTCATTTGACGGGTATGCATGTCCATAGTACAGGTAGCCCCCCAGTTTCTGCTTTCGATGACGAAGGGCGGTTTGACGCTGCGCGGGGCTTGTCTTCCGGCGACGGGGACCCCAGCCCTGTTGTCCCTTGTAATGGCCCGATGACGATACTCTCCTCGGTGTCAAATTCAGGAAGGGCGGGCGACGGAAGGGCCCAGCCCGTTGCACTGGAGGCGCCCCACGAAGCACAGTCGCAAGCAGTTGTTACCTGCGATCTCTGCACTACCGGTACCGGTACCATTACGGTTCGGGAACCCATCTGGCTCACGTGGCTTGCAGGCCGTCTGTGGGGAGCCTATGATTTGTATTGTAGGTCTGGCTCTACGAGTCGCAACAGGGAGCGGATGCACCTCAGCCGAGGGCCTTGCACACGCAATGCAGGCGCGTGGACAACATCGTGAGAGTCCTAAAGCGCCTGGGCCCCGCGGTGCAGACGTGCAGTAGGCAAGCAGGGCTAATCCTACGTTTATGTTATGCGCGTGCCTCCCCGCTCCCGCTGGCTGCACCTGTCCGTTAGCATTGCATCGCTCGTGTGCTGTTCGCAGATGGGCGGTTGAGTTTTGCCGTGACGTCTGGGCGGTTGGCGTGTCTTCGCCTTGTGGCACGGCCCATGCATGCGTCACTGCAGCGTGTAATGACCATGCGTGACGGCGTTTCCAAACATGTCTGAACGAGCAACCTGCAGCTTGTGTTACATGTGCTTGAAGGAGTGCACAAAACATGTCAAACATTTAGCTAGCCAAGGCGTCCTAGTCGGCAGCCCGTGAACCCCCTATCGCGCCCAAGCCAACAAAACAACCCCTAGCAACAATAACCCCTGCAACATGTGTGTATGTACCTCTCAGTGTGGTATCTCTCACGCGCATGGGCACGCGCAGCCCGCCTCCTGCGTGCTCGTACATCCGCTAGATTGCATGCTTCGGTGCACACGCACGCCTCTTCACCGCACCATTCTTCTCGGCCTTAAAGGACTCTCTCAGCAAGCGAGACGCTGCTCAGGTGAGATACCAAGCATCCATGTGTTTTTAAGCCAGCATGCGCAGTGCGTGAACCCTCTGCACTGCCACACGTCCGTCTTCCCTGCTTCGCAGCTTCGGAAATGCGCTATCCTCGCAAGCGGCTCCGAGACAGCCACGCCACCACTGACGTGCCTGTTGCACCACTCGTGTTTTGTGACTCACGCACACACTGTTTCTCGTGCACTCCCTCCTCGACACGTCCTTGCCTGATAGGGACTGGTGCCGGTGGTGGCCGTGAGCTGACCCGCCCGCCTCGCCTGGCTGGCGCGTTCAACTGACGGCTGTCGTACGAGCAGAAGGCGGCTCGATGCGGTAATTTACATGAAATTAGCACCTGGCTGATCAGTTGTTTGACAGCACTCGTACGGCCGTAACGGCGCTTTCGCAGTGAAGGTTTACAACCTGACGGTCTTGCCGAGTGTCACCTAGGGTCACCTCAACTGCTTAGGCCGTAAGACCGCAAGACCGTAACCGTAAGCCCTAAACCGTATGCAGAATGGCTTCACCGTGATAGAATACCCTCGTTGCTTTTATTAGGAGGGCTTCAGACCCATGACAGACGTCCAGTTGTCAGGCCGACGCGTGGGTCGCGACGTTGGATTGGCTTGACAATCCTAGGTGGGGGCCACTGCGTTTCCATACACGCGCAGTGGTAATACACTGAGGAGCGCCTAGCTGATCACTTACATGTGACCACTGTCTAAACTGCCATTCGTGGCAGCACTAAACCATACGCCGCCGAGGGGATCCAAAGGACAGGTGCGGCAGAAGCTGTGACCACGCATTGGTAGCTAAGATGGCGGACGAGCCGACGGGAATACATTTCTTTGGTGCGGTGCAGAAATGTCCAGCCTCAGTGACCGCTCACGGAAGCCGCATCTGAGCTCAGGGGACTGGAAGTCCCGCTGGCAGGGCGAGGTTCAGCAGGACAATCCCTCGCTTGATGTGGAGCTCCGAGTGAAAGTCATCAAGCCGCTGCTGCGGCGCTGCCACCCCAACATGCCCATCAACCCCCTGACGACCAAATACGTGCTCCGCATGCGGATCGGCGACCACGATGCTGTCTACGTCCACGTGGGGCTGTTCACGGACGATGTGATGCAGCGCTTCAGCCTGGGTCTGCTGCGCAGCAACATCGGCGGCCGCGGCGCGGGAGTCAAGCCCATAGGCTACGGCAACGCCAAGTGGTTCCACGACCGCATGACGCCGGTGCAGCAGAATATTATGGAGCAGGTGCGTTTGAAGGTCTCCAGTCCTTGGGTATGCCTGTGATCTGCGTGCGGCGGGGTGCTGTGTGTCGGCGCATGATGTGGGGTAGCACAGCGCATCGCAAGCGTCAGCCCCGGGATGCTGTACAACCTTCGACACGCAACTCTGCGGCGCGTTGCCATCCAGTGAGGTGGCAAAACATGCATACTGCAAACGACGGCCTGGTCCGCAGCGAGCACATGCGCCAGTGGTGCAGCGCGGCTCGCAAGCCGTCCCGCCGAGATATGTTCTGTTCTGTGCGGGGGCCTTTGCGCATGCCTTCTCATCCACGTGTCTCTCCATGCGAGCTTCTTGGGAGGTAACCACTGGTGGGCTGGTGCGCACCCAGGTGCTGGACTACATGGCGGGGGAGCTCCGCGCCATGCGCGCCGCACCCGCAGCCGGCCAGCTGGTCGCCATGCGCCCACCGGCGGGCATGTCGGACCTCAACGATCGCTTGGGCAGCTGGCGGCTGTAGAAGCAGGTCTCAAGGTGCCCATCCCTATCTTTCCGCCAGCGCCTCACCTACCTCGTGGTCGTAGCTCGCTCAGGTTGGCGTCGTGCCTTCGTACCGGACGACAACTGCTCGATCCTTGCATGGCCAAAGTGCCGCCCACGTACTAATGAAGCAAGGGCGTGCGCTTGTTTGCGTGCTGTCGAATGTTGCGTTGTCGTGTACATATACCGGTAACACTGCACCTACGACATTGGACGCACATTACAGTGGGTCTGGCTGCATCATACCTGAGGTTCCGGGCACCGAGAGCGAGGGGTTCTAGGCTGAGTTGACAGGCCGTGTCCGCGTTGTTTAAACTCGTCCGTAGTGTGGTTGATTATCGTTGAATGTCTCTTGGTTGAATATGACTCGGTGCATTTAAGGATACGCTCAAGGATGTTAACGAGCAACACCCTGATTGCATGCGCCGCTTTTGGTCAGGGTCATGGATGCATATCCACGCTTCACTGCGGCTGATGTTCTGGTCGCTAAACCTTGCGCATTCACGCATCCCACACGTGTACTTCAGTACGCTGTGTAACGGACCCATGGGTCACAATCTTCCCAACTATCTTGGCGCGCGCATAAAAAAGAGAAATCTGCACAGAAAGAGCTAGCCCGCCCATACGGCAATACATGCCCGAAGGCGCGACGTTTCCAATAGGGCGGGCGAGTACAGAGCAAGACATGTGACGTTCGTCCCGCCCCCCATAAGACCGGCTTACCAGCTTACCCGGTTTGTCGAACTTCACCTGGGAGACCGCTACTTGTCAAGGTTGAGCTGCGGTATTGTTGCCGTCGGCGGTCCGACGGCGCTCAGCGGTTACTAAAGAGTCGTGCGCCCAGCCCGCCCACCCGGCTGTATACAGACCTGGAATGAAGAAAGAAAACACGTAGTCAGGAGGCGTTGTGGCTGGCAGCGGTCAGGGGCATATTGACATGGCGGCATGCAGAAGCAGACCAAAGCGCTCCCAGCCCAGTAGCTGGGCGCCGAAGGCCCGGTTGTGACTGTCGGCGGAGCAGGCTGCACGGTGGACCATGCGACCACAAATACCAAATGAACCGACGGCGCCACATAGGTTTGATCAAAACCAGGTCCATAATAACCGTGCTCGTATCCTTGGTACTCGTTCGGGATTGTGATACAGATCACAGGCTCCCCAGAGGGGCTGCAGGCCACATGAGCCGACTGGCTCCCGACCCGCCACAGCAGAGTGGGTGAAACACCCGTTGTAATAGCCGTGAGGCCCAGAACACGAAGTGAAGACAGTCGCAAGACGCTGCTACTTAGAGCTGGTTAGAGCTGGTGCGCTACTTACGGCCTTTAAAGCCGTATATGTCGGGTTCGATTCCTGGGGTAACCCCCACTTTCGGGTGGGCAGCAAGTTCAAGAAAGCAAAACGACTTTACAGAGGCGGTGGACCTACCGGCTCGTATCCCGCCGGGGGGGCAGATCCCCCAAACCCTTTACCCCTTTACCCTTTTTACACTCTGTACATCACCCGACACATGAGCGACCTGGAGATGATAGACTAACAGCAACGTTTGGATGAGTTTCCCTGGTGGAGGACATACTTGCGCTTCCTGAGCCCGAATTCGCCAAGCAGATCTGCAGCAGGGTAGAAGGACCCGTGCTGTTTCAGTCTTACACCGGCGTGCGCACCAACCCCATCACAATGCACTCCGTGCTGCGCATGCAGCACAGCATCCCCACGTCCTCTGCATCCACGGGGAGGCCCTTCATCACCGCCAACCTCCTCTGGAGGCCTCGCGTTCATTAAGAGCAGAAGGCCCCGGGGCTACACCAGCGGCGAGCGAACCAACAACGTAGGAACACCCGCACAGGAGGCCATCAATCAACAGTTGGCGCACACCGGCCTTCAGCCTTACGTGGCAGCTCTGACGCCTGGCAGCATACCATCTCACCTCCTACTCTACCATGGGGCACAGCTGACAGACCTCTGCAATTGCATCACAGTACAACAACGACCGACACACATCCCGCGTTCCCCAGTTCTTGGATGGGCAGCTCTGCAATTCGCATCAAAGCCAACACCGGGCATGTGGCGCGTGGGCCATCCCGAAACCAGCCGTTTCACAAACATGCTGTCAATATCGTTGCGGTCATCCTCGGGTCGTTTCCGCCCCACGCCTGTTGTTCTCATCCTTCGGTACCGCCCGGTACCTCGCGTCAGCGGCGCCGTGCGTCCCGTCCATTCTGGCAAGGAATGTAAACACAGCTGCGTGAGCACCCGCTGGTCTCAAAGCTGCAGCAGCGCATGCGCGGCCTCCCAGCCAGTCACGTAGGCGTCGGCGGCACGCGGGCCCTTGCACCTGGGGTGGGGCAAACGGGCGAAACGGGCGAAACGGGTATGGACTGGGTGCCCGTTAACGTGTTCGATAAACTAAGGCGCGTCAGGGTTGCGGCCCGCTGGCTTGGAAAGGGTATCAAAGATCTGCCTCGCCCATGCCCCCAAGGACACCTGGCTGCCGCATTCGTCGAGCATACCCGAGAAGACAATGAATCGATGATGCCAGCAAACAATCACCTGGCCTCATAGTTTGCGGCAGGGCCCCGAGTGCACAGAACAAGTCGACTAGATTGCAGGCTTGTCGGCAGAGCGGGCATCGGCTTTGGACGTTCTCGACATCTGCAGGATGCTTGCAAGGCACCGTATCATGAGCTTGGGATAATCGCTTACCAGTCGCCGCATGCGCCCAGCCGCATCTCGGGTCTCAGCAGAAAGTGACCCCCCAGAGCCAACCCGGAGTCCTGGGCCTGCTGCGGCGGGGCTTGGGGCTGGCGTGGGTTGAGCGGGTAGGCGTTGTTCCAGCGGTGCGCCTCCATGTGGATCACATCGCTGGCGGACAGCGGCACCTGCGCGAAGAGAGTGAGAGGGCCGGAGGGAGCAACGGAACTTGACCATGTTGCAGTGCTTCAGAGCCTAAAGGAAACACCCGTTTACGCATGCGATGCGAGGGTCAATGTGACTGGCACCTGTGCTTCTTGCGTATGAGCGAGCCTACACACGCCCCCAAATATGAGCAGCACCTGATGAGCATGGTACTACAGCATCATCCATCAGAAACACTGCCGCTGACCTGCTTCTGCAAGCGACGCACGAACCTTGCAAGAGCCCCACCGCCCGCCCATTCGTTCATCCGCAAGTCGCAAAGTTAGTTTGCGGGCCGGCTTCACCTCGCCCCCCCCCGCAACCGACCTGCACCAGGTGAGCGAAGTCCCGCAGCAGCTCCTGCGCCACCGCCGCCGGCGCCATGTCCCGCCGCTCGTTGCTCCAACGCGGGCCCGCATGCACCACCCACGCCTCACCCCGCCCGCCGGCCACGGCGGGACGGCCGGGCTTTGACGAGTCGCGCGATACCCAGGCGATGGCGCCGTACTGCTGCTCGCCGCTGGCCGGGGCGGGTCGGCTTAGGAGAGCGCCGTCAAAGGGCACATCTGCGGGGCGACGGTTGACGACCGTTTTGCGGGTCTCGATGGAGGCATGTGGGTTATCTCAACATGTTAATGGAACCTTCGTCCACGCTGAGATAGCAAAGTGGGAGCATAAGGGTTGATGGTGGGCTATGCGGGGGCACCGCCTGTGAGTGGCGGGGCGCGATGCACACCCGCCCATGCCCAGCACATGCATTTGAGTGCAACTACAGGGATGCACCGCCCCCCGCGCCTCCCACCGATGCGCTTGTTGAGTGCGACCATGAGCGCCCAGCACACGTTGGCGCGCACTTCCGACGCGGCCGCCACCACGTCGGGCGCCAAGGGGCCGTCGGCTCCGCTGTCGCCCAGCAGCCGTACCGTCGAGACGCTGCTCAGAGCGGTGACCACGTAATCGTACCACGCAGTGGCGATCCTGCAGTGGGGCAATCAATGCCAGCATGTTACTCTACGTGACGGGCAAATGCTCCTCTGTCAGTTTTGATCACAAGTTGGACCAGGAGTTGGCGTGTTGATATCCAACCGGCACTGCCACATGCCCCACTATCCACCAACGATGACCGCCATGCATGTACCAAAAGCTGTCGGTAGAAAGGTACATCATCCAGGTCGTGCCCACAATTGCCGGCCTCGTTGCAAGGCCCCCAACATGCCGTCAGCGACCGGTGCAGCCGTATGAACTACGCTGCAGTGTCTCAGGTGACGCTTCACGCAGCGCAGTAGAAACATACGTGTCTGCGCCGCTGCCGGCCCCGGACGTCGGCGCCGTCTGCTTCAGCCGGCAGCTCCACTTGCCGCTGCCCCGGTCCCACTGCAGCGCCTCCACGCGGTGGCCTGTCAGCGTGCGCAGCCGCGGTCCCGCCCGCGCCGCCAAGGCCCGGCCCACGGCGCTGTTGGTCGGGTGGCCAACCCACATGGCCTTGGCGTTGTCTGTGGGTTGCGGTGCACATCGTTGAGGGGGACGGCACTGGCATCTATCAGCGCGTCCGTCACTTGGCCCTCAGATCCGGGAAACGAGTCGGTGACATTCGTGTGTTTGCCGGTCGGTGTGTTCCTTTACAGCTGCACCCGACGTCCTACCCAGTGCCGTACCCTGCCGTACCCGCTGCAAAGCTGCCGACGTCCACCGTGTCGTCCGCCTTGAGACTGGCCGTACCAACGGAGCCATCCTGTCCCCACTGGGACACAGCCCCCAGCTTCCGCAGTTCTTCCAGAGTAGCGTCAAACTGGGGGTTCCGCGCCGTCAGGTACTGGCAGCCTGCGACATGACAACAGTGCTGGTGCTGCTTGGATTACTGCCGAGCACGATGCAATTTGCTCGGAGTCTCACCGTGGTCAAATGTAACCTTCTCGCCCTTTGTTCCCAGTGTCACGGTCCGAGTGCACATTCGGCCCCCCAGGCCACGGCCCTGGCAGTGGCAGTGAGGCACACGTGAGGGACGACCCGTGGGCCAGGAGCGCACAATATGGGAGTCTGAGCGAGGAGTCTGGGCTTGACATTCAGGGCATGCGTTAGGGTGATTTTGCTGTCCTATTGTGCATGACACGGCACCAAATCGGCGGTGAATGTCGCCGAGGAAGTGTGCTTGGCTCTCAGGTACCGCCTAGCCTAAGGCGGAACTTAGGCATAACGGCCTCTTCATCCTTCCTGACGTGCCTGTTCGACAAGCACCACGTTGATGCCCGCATCGGTGAAGACCTGGGACGCGGCGAGGCCGGCGAAGCCTCCGCCAACCACAAGGGCCGTCCCGGAAGCCGCAGGCACCACAACATCACGAGAGGGGCGTGCGTTGCATGCACCGCTGTATGTAGATCTACTACCACAGCGAGTGAGGCGGCCCCAATGAGGTGAGCTGTGCCCCAAGTGTGCCCCAGCTGTGCCCCAGCTGTGTTTGGCGTAGCAGCTCCGAAAGTTTTGCATTGGTCATGCACAATTAGCTAGTCTTACTGTTTCCGCGAAAAGATGGCAGGGACTGCAAGCTAGCAAGGCTGGCCGAGTGGACGACTGAATCCAAAGCAACCCAAGAACCTTGCCAAAGACAACCAAGTAACAGAACCTGATATACTCCTTACTTGAAATTAGCACGCATCCTTTCTGAATGACCTTGTGATATTTTGCTCGGGAAATGATCAGCGCTCAATCAATTGCGACTTTCTAAAGCTGCTAAATTAGGCCAATCTCGGCATGCTTTAGGGCGTGCCGGGCGGCTGGCGAGATATGCGCTGACCTACCTGCAGCCTTGGCGGGAGTCGAGGGGACTGCCAAGAAATGTCGCGGAGGAGAGAGAGAGATGACGAGGAGGAGGATGGTGACGATATCCTCACCAGCATCCTGTTCGGCAATCTGAAAGAGGATGGCCGTGCAGACGTGGACTACTTGGACGAGGTGGGCCTTCGTAACATAGCCAGTCGCCCGGGGTATACCGGGCGAAACCCGTTACCGGGGCCATAACCAACGCAACGCACCGTGCCGCCTTGTCACCGTGCGCCCGATGTTCCTGGACCGCAGGATGCGCGCCAGAGCCTTACAGTGCTGCGCGGCAAGCTCGACAAGGACCGAATACTGGACAAGGTACGATGCGGGGCGCACGGCTGCACGTTTGGGCCCAAGAGGGCCGCTAACGGCGTCTCGATAGCTTACCTCCGCACCGTCGGGCACCTGCAAACCTCCCTATTTACAGGATGTCGCAGGCGATGGCGGTAGCGCCGGATCCTATGACCCCAGCATGGTCAGGCCGGTTGCCGGGGCCGTGAACTATGAAAGCGAACTGGACGAGGCGGATGACTACGACGCTCCGGCGCGCAGCACTGCACCGTGAGTCGCCTCACTATTGGAATCAGGGAAAGGGTTCTGCGGGGCTACGGCGACGGTTTCCTGGCTTGCGGGGCGCGCGGTGCAGATATGCGCCGGCACCATCGCTATGCGCCGCCGAGGCTGTGAACGCAGATAGGCCTCTACACCCCCCTGCAAACGGCATGGAAGAAGATTCAGGCTTGGGCGACACGGGCTGGTGATTCCCACACGCCTCAATGCCCGCGCCCTGCCCGTCTGCCCCCCCTGTTGGTTCCGCAGGGCCGGGCAGCTCCACAGCATGCATGCGGTGCAGGCCTACATGCAGCAACCCGTGGCGGGGCCGGGCGCTGGGGCCGGGGACGACGACTACGATGCCCCTGCAGGGGCGCCTGCGGGGTCGCTGCCTCTGCCCTCCATGCTCCCCGGGAGCATGGCCTCTGGGCCGCCGGGTATGGCCTCTGGGCTGCCGGGTATGGCCCCTGGGATCGCTTCACATCCCATGGCGTCGCGGCCTATGATGGTGCCCGGACCGGGTGCTGCGCCGTCGATGGTCCCGGGGCCGGCGGCCGCATCGTCGATGGCCCCTGGGCCGGCTGCAGGGGGCCTGATGGCTCCTGGCGCAGCGCCGCAGGGGCCCGCAGCGGTCGCGCCGGGACCTGCGGGAACAACGCAAGGTGCGCTGTTCATCTAGTCGTATGGGCGGGCGATGTGCCGGATTTCCCCTTCGCCAAGATATCACAGCTGCATACTCAGTTACTCACCCCGATCCTCAGCATTGCCGCGGAACACGGGGTCTCCAGGAAATCACCTGCAGTTTTCGTGCCATGGATACCTGGACCGGAAGCCCAACCCTGGCTTTGCGTTTTTGTCCTCCTGCTACAGGGCAACCCAGCGGCAGTCAGGCAGTCGCCGGCGCTGTGGGGTCGAGCGTGGGGTACAGGGAGGGCGCCGCTGAGGCGGCGGCGAGGGCAGCTGCAGCGGCTGGCCTGGGCGAGAAGGAGCAGCAGGTGCGCCTGGATTACGACAATTGACAACGGCTAAGGACCGCTTAGCAGAAAGGCTCATAATCAAAAGCCTCACCGCAGTCTGAACAATGGCTGTGTCTTGGCTCTTTGTCGTTGCAGGAGGCGCGGCAGGACACGTTGGGGCTGCAGATCCTGGCGGTGCTGCCCAGCGGGGAACGAGTCATCCGCCACACCGCACTCGACACCCTCCAAGGGGACCGCTACGCTCGGGACATGCGGGTGCGCCGCCAGCTCCACATTCCGCCGGGAACGCGCTGCTGTTCGGTGCACTTGGGCCCAAAGCACGCTGGATGACAGTGCCCTCAGCAATGTTTACCCAAGCGCTGTTTTCTTTGCATAGCATGTGTTTTTGTCCTTACTTCTTGTGCGTGCGTCCACCTGCTCCAGATCGAAGCGGTTGAGTACTCTGCGGTGGTGGCAGCTGCGCGAGAGCGCCAGAGGCGCATGCAGAAGCAGCACAATGCCCGACTGGCGGCGGAGCAGTCTCGGAGGGAGCGGCTTGCGGCCGCCGCGGCCGCGGAGGCCGCCGCGCCCGGTGACGCAGCCGCTGAGGCCGCTGCAGCAGCCGCCGCAGCCGCGGAAGCCGAGCTGGATCCGGAGCTGAGGGAGCAGCGGCGCGCGGCCGCGTCCGGCCGTGTGCCTCCGGCCCTTGTGGATGACCTTGCTCTCATGTGGTCAGCGGAGAAGGGCGGCGCGAAGGGCTTTGAGGCGACTGCTGAGGTGGAGGCGCGCGAGCTGGCGGCGGCCGCCCAGGCCGCGGCTGCGCAGGCGGCGAAGGGGACAGGTGGTGATGAGGACGAGGCGGAGGTGGAGCTGGAAGACCGCGAGGAGGAAGATGCCGCTGCGAGCGAGGACGAGGAGGTGAAGCGGCGGCGGCACAGAAGGTAAGGGAGCTGCATGGCCAGTCGTGCCGACCAAGCATCACACATGAAGTAGAGTGCCGTGCCTTGTTGCTCAGGGTCAAAGCTGCGTAGGGACGCCGACCGTTCCGTTGCCTCGTGGCGTGTCTGTAACTGAGCCTTGCCCTTCGTACGTTCCCATGTCATCGTGGCGCATCGCCAGGGTCTGCGACCCATCCAAGTGCCCACTGCACAGTATGGAGCCGGTTCCCATGATACAGCGGCCTCTGCCGCCGACCTTGCCGGCGGCAGCGCCTGCTGGCGAGCAGGCCCAGCCCCAGGCCCAGGCCTCCAGGCAGTTGCAGCCTGCCGCTCAGCCCGCGCAGGTGGCACTGGCCCCGCACGGTGCCGCCGACGCGTCGGCGGCGGTACGGCAAGTCCATCCTTACGATATGCACGACCCGTATGCCATCGTGCCTTGCCATGTGTCGGAGGCCATGTCGGAGGCGCTGGCGACGTCCCTCCGGCTCCAGCGCTTGAGAGATAGCGCCGCCTGGGACCCCGACCCGGGGGACGACTTTGGGGACGATTACCACGCGGATGAGCTCGCGGGCCTGGCCAACCGGCCACCTGCAATGCTCGGCCTTGTGCCGGAGGCCCTGGCTTACAGCGTCTTCCAAGATGACTGGGACAAAGACATCCTCTGGGACGGCGCCGCCACGCCCGGCGCTGCAGGTGCGGCGGCCAACGGCAAAGTCGGCGGGAGCGAGATGGAAGTCGATGCTGCGCGTGCGGCCTCGCCTCTGCCGGCGGCGCCGGCTGACGTGGACCCCAGGGCAGGGGCGGGGGCCGAGGCGCCAGGCGAGGACGACGAGGGCGACGAAGCGGCAGGCGCGGGAGGGCTGCAGGCGATGGAGGTGGATGGACCCGGTGCGCGCATGCCGCGCGCCCTCAAGCCGCGCGCCATCCCCCCAAACGGGCCCTTGACGCTCAGCACTGTTTGGCGTGGCAGACCGCACGTTGCTGCCCCGGAGGAGCTGCTTGCGGGGCCACGTGCTCGACATGTAGCGCAGCCGGGACCTGTGGCCAAGGGCAAGCCGGCGGCAAAGGCCGCGGCACCTGGCGACGACACCGCCGCTGCTGCCGCGCTACTTGCCTCCGCTGCGGCGGCCATGGGCGACATGGACGCCGCCCTGGCGGCGGCAGTAGCCGCCAACGCTGCAGTAGCGGCCAACGCCGCTGCGGCGGCTGCCGATGCTGACGGCGCGGACGAGGAAGAGGAGGAGGTGCCGCTGGCGCTGCTGGGTGGGCCGCAGCCTGCGCCCCTGCCCAAGGTATTGGAGCCCGACGCCCAACCGCCGGATCAGCGGCTCTTCATTGATGGAGCGCATCCGCAGATGCTGCGGTTGAACCAGCAGCCGTCTTCGGCAGCGCAGCACGGCTTTGCGAGAAGCACTGTCCGCTACCTACACCCGGGCCTCGGCCTTGACCGCGATGATCCATGGGTCGCGACGGCCGTCGACGCGTCCCCCGACGCGCCTCCACCGCCGCTCGTCCACAACCTCAACGACCCCGCGCTCGTGTACAGGGCGCAGGTGCTGCCGCCGCCGCCGCCGTCCGCCGGGCCAGTGGCCGAGGCCAAGGCCGCGGCGGCGGCCGCCGCCAACGCAGCGCAGCTGCGCCGCTCCTCGGCGCTAATAGCTCCGCCGGTCCTACGTGGCAAGGTGGTCCTGGGGCCGGTGATGGAAGCCGCACAGAGCGAGGTTATCGGGCGGCAGCTGGCAGCCTTCAACGTCTCACAGGACAGCCACTACACGCACCAGGTGAAGGTCAAGGTGGACCGGACCCAGAAGTCACTGTCCAAGCACGGCACGCCCGCCATCATCCTGGCCACGCTGCCCGCGCGCCTGACGCGAGACGACCTGATGCCCTTCCACCGCCCGCGAGCCATCTGGTCGCCGGCCTTTGCGGCGCAGCGCGCGGCGGCGGCGCTGGCGGCGGCGAACGCCAAGCAGTCCAAGGAGGTGGTGTACATGTTCAAGTGAGACCGCCGCAGCGCGGGCCCGACTTCCCGCCAGGCTTGATTATGCTGTGTGTGGAGCGGTTAGCAAGTTGTGGGCCTGGGAAGTGCTGCATTCGCACGTGCTGGCCCGCTCATTCCGAACATCCATTGATTGTGCTGTCGTTCCTTCAAGTTCGCATCTCCCGCTGGTTCTTGCCCCGACTCGCCTTCCGCAGGAGCATCAACGGCATGACGGTCACTAAGTGTATGGACGCCGCGCATTCGTTCCAGTCGCTGGCCGACGTGCTGTCGGTGCGAGACGGCACTGGGCGCAACGCGCTGGAGGTGGGCTTCCCGCAGCACAAGGAGCTTCCATACCGCATCTTGGGTGGCTCGCCGCCGGCGCCCTTGACGCCCGAGACCAAGCTGGCGGAGGCGGGAATCAACAAGCCGGTACGGACGGGTGGTACGCTGGGACGGGGCCGCCGCTGTACATGGGGAGGGCCTGTCATCGGGCGGGTGGTCTCTGAACCCTTTGCAGCCGTCAGTACTCTTCGCAGAGCGAGGCCTGACGAACGCCACAAGGGCTGGCCGGGGTTGCAATTGATCTTGTCGGGCCTTCATGGAAAACCGAACATGTCTGGCCATCCCAACTCTATTGGCTTTATTGGCGCCCGCAGCAAAACCACCTCTACGTCCTGCTGCCGGCGCTACGGATAATCGTCAAGCCGCACATGCCGGAGCCCGGCCAGGCCCAGAAACCGCCGGCTGCCTTTGGGACGAAAGCCAGCCTCACAGGTGCGCGTGACGGGGCGCATACCCTGCGCCACAACCGCGACAACAGGGCTACGTGGATCCCTTTCTGAGGCCCGCCTCACGGAGCCTCGAGGCTGCTGCATCTGTTACCATGTGTCCATTTAAAATGGAACGGGGACGCATCCCTGCGCTTTCCTTCGCACGTGCAGCCAGCGGGTACTCCACCACACCTTGCTTCGCTGCTTATCAAGCCGAATTGTGTGCTGCAGCTACTTTTTAGCCGACCTGCCGCGTGACGGTGTCCGCTACCCCCGCAGCCACGGGCGGCCACGTCATCCTGGTGGAGTACCTGGAGGAACACCCCCCGCTGCTGGCGCGCCCGGCCATGGGCGCCCGCCTGCTCACCTACTACCAGCGGCGGGACGAGCAGGACATGACGCACAACAACCTGCAGCCCCCCGTGGACGAGAGCGGCAACAAGCAAGTGTGGAAGCTGGGCACGGTCCAGCCACTAGGTGAGGGCGTGAGGGATGTTGGGCGGGGGGTGGGCCGCGTTGGGGGTCTGCGAGAGGGCCTGGGAGTGCCGTAGTCGAGGGGGGCCTGGTGACGCTGAAGCTGCCGCCCGGCCTGGCAGGTGAGCGCCGCATCTACCTCGAGGCCTCACTACTTCGCCAGGACCTTGCCGGCCATGCCGTCACAGGGTCGTCGGGTGCATCGAAAGCCGTGGAAGGCTTGCAGGAATTCCATGGCTGAGCCTTGACGCAGGCTTAGGCTGAACTGCATGCACAACACACGCTGTGCCCCTCAGGCCAGGAGAACACGCCCTTCTACACTGTCCTGCCGCCCGAGAGCAAGGTGATGTGTGTTGACACGCACATGTTCAAGGCGCCGGCAGAGGCGCACGATCCCCGGCCCGCCGACTTCCTGCTGGTCCGCTCCAGTAACGGCGTCCTGAGCGTGAGTGACGTGCCGTGTCCGGGCCTGAGCCAGCACGGTCGGCAATGGCACGCCCCTCCATGCCCATCCGAAGACACGCTTTGCTCCCTGGTTTAACACCGGTGTGGCATTGCACAGCAGGATTTAGTGCAACGTGCGCATGACCTTCTCCGTGCGCATGGTACAAGAAGATCTGCTTGACGGGCTTGCTGCCTAGAGCGTTTCCTGGTTCCCACGCCGTAGCCAACGCATTCCGTTGCCATCCCACCCTCACAGCTGCGGAAGCTGACGGGAACCCTAACGGTGGGGCAGCAGCACCCGCACGAGCGCGTGCCGGAGCCCTGGGACGCCGAGTGGATCAAGAGCTACAACTCGAACCGCGTCTTCGTGGCCGTCGCGCGCATGCTGCAGCGAGCCAAGACCCGCAACGTACGTCGGCTTTGCGACAGGCTGCGGCTTGGTCTTGCGGGGCGAAGCGCATGGCATGGGTGTATGATGTAGCAAGATCAGTTGCACGCTCTACCGTAATGTGCGCCGAGGATCATGTGGTAGCAAATGTGGCGCGGCGGAAGGATGCTTGTAACAGGCGCATATTCTGCTTCCCTTACCATCCCTGCCATCTCTGTAACCTATCCGGACTGCAGCCGAATGCGCGCCCCTCCGTCACGCTCAAGGAGATTGCGGACCAGATGCCGTCCATCCCCCGGGACGAGATCCGTGTGCGAATCGAGAAGGAGTGCGGCTGCAGGCCCAAGGAAAAGGAGGGCGCGGGCGCAGCTCCTGCTGGCCCGGACGGTGCGCCCGCCCCGCCGGACAACCCGAACTTTGAGCTACCCGACGGTGTGCAAATCACAGAGGTGGGTTACGGGCAGGCCGTGCCTCGTCATGTAGAACCATGTCGTGTAGAACCCCGTCGTGTAGAACCGGGATCCAACTGCGGCTGTCGATACCCTGATAGCCCCTATGGTGTAGGACATGTAAACCAACACGTTTGTCAGCCGGGCTTGGAGCTCTGCTCTGCTATACGGTTGGCATCCGGTATGTAATAAAACGCCGCGTATAGGTTGCCGCGACGGTGCTCTTTTCAACAAGACAACGACTGTTTGTCTTGCGTCTTCCCCCCGTCTGCAGGAGGCCAAGCTGCGCGAGATGGTGCGGCCGGACGTGGTGTGCGCGTACGAGGCGATGCGGGCGGCGGAGCTGCGGCTCAAGGCGCTGGGCCTGACGCATCTGCAGCCCCTCACGGCGGTGGCCCGCGTGGAGCCGGAGCGCTGGCAGGCGGCCATCCGGCAGCTCGCAGAGCTCAACCCCAAGGTGCGGGGATGGACACCATACCGTATGGTCGTTCGGTGCAAGGTTACCGTGCCATGCGCTATGATAGTCCATGATCTGCCTTGTTTGTCATCGAAAGAGCAATGCAGGGATCTTGACGGCCCGCGTATTTCGTTCCGCTTGCGTCGCAGGCTGGCCCGGCCCTGCGGCTGATAGATTGGGCCATCAACTCCGCCCCATGGGTTACCACGGAGGCGTACACCTCGGCCACGCGAGGCGACACGCGCAGCAGCACCTGGCTCCGGGTGGAGGGCCCCTTCGACCCCACGGGTGGGTGGCCATGCGGGTGCACGTCTCATGCACATGCGGGTCGTGACTCGTGAGCAGGGGCACACAGCTTGCCCTATTCCGCCCCACAAGTACTCGCCTTTGCATGGCTGACGCCCTTGCGGTATGGTCCGATAGCTCATTGGGACTCCTTAAGATCTGTGGTGCCCGTTGTGGCAGGTGCAAGCAAATGCTAGGTCGCGTCAATACCACGCCAAGCCAACCGCCCGAACTCCACCCCAAATACGTGCTCGAAGCCGTCGCCCAACATTCCCTGCTGTGCCTTTCACAGGCCGCGGATACGGCCTGTGCTTCCAAGCGGACTGGCAGCGGGTGACGCGCCCTGATCTCCGGGACAAGCCGCCGCAGGTGCGGAGCTGTGTTGGCAGCCTGCCGATAGGTCACATGCATTCCTTGCCGCCCGCATGCAGTCGGATATTGGTGCATGGCACGCGCAGCGTTCCCGTCAGCAATCCCCGTCATGTCCTCAGGTTCAGCGTTGCAAGACATCACCGTACTCGTGTCCATTGACACACCCGCGGAGAATGCAGTCGGATGCCAATGCGTTCTCGTCAGGCCTCTCGTCTGCAAAACCCCGTCACCCCTGTAGGAGGGCAGCATCACGGGGACGGAGGCGGACCTGCGCAAGCTGGGCCATGAGGAGGCGGGCCGCATGCTGATGCAGTGGGGCGTCAAGAAGGAGGTCGTGGACTCCATGACCAACAGGTGTGGGCAGATACTTCAAGGGAAAGTGTTTCACGCGTGTCTATCATAGTTGCCTTGCCGTGCTTCGTGTACCGCTGCCGCGACCGAACGATTCACAGCCCGGCGCACCCGCCAGATGCTTTGGACGCGTTGATATTGCGCTAGCTTGGCCGAGCCGCCGAGCCGTGGCTGCTCCCCGCAGGTGGCGCCGCATCGACCTGGTCCGCAAGCTCGCTACTCAGGCGGCCATGGAGGGCACGGAGGGCTTCAACGCCCACTTCGTGCGCGTGCAGCGCCTCAACGTCAGCGAGAAGATCGCCAGCGCGCGTCGCACTGCCAGCAGCATCCTGCAGAAGCAGCTTGACGCGCTGCGGCGCGACAAGGATTGGGGGTCCGTGCCAGAAGGTGCGTGCGGGGCTCTCAGGGCAACGAATGGCCCGATAAAGGAAGCTGGGGGCTCCAGTACAGGGTTGGTGCTTTCTGGCAGCTTGTGTTGGGGTTTGACGGGCCTTTCAGCGCGCTCTCGGGCAAATGCGTGTGTGTGGTGCCGACGTGCAGACTATGGGCTGCTCCGGCCGGTCGTCCGGAGCGGGGCCGCCGCTGCCGCTGCGGCCGAGGACGACGAGGAGCGCCGGGCGTACCTGGAGCTGCAGAAGGAGGGCTTTATCGGGGGAGGCGGCGACAAGGGAGCCAAGGGCAAGAAGGTGAGCTGCGCCAGAAGGTGAAACGCCGTCTCTCGACCCTCATCCTCAACCTCATTGCTCTGCGTATTCATCACATCCTGCACTTGTTCACCTTCACGGCTGCTGCGTGGCTGAGGGGATCCGGTCTGCTCTCGCGGCCCTCTTGCTACGGTCTTCGGGGCCTTGCGCTCCGTGCTCTCTTTCCCTCCCTCCTTGGCTGTGGGCCCCTGAGACCCGCCTTCACCGTCTGCCAGTTGCTACTGCGCGTCGATGACCGGCCCCACACCCTCATCGCATGCGCACCCAGGTCCTGGAGGCCAAGCCCAAGGAGCGCCGCATCCGCCGCGTGATCATGCTGCTGGCGCCCGACGGCACCGAGCTGTCTCGCAAGGAGATTGTGTACAAGGAGCGGGCGGAGATGCAGGTCGTCAACAGGTGCGCCTCCCCGCCTCACCCCTCCTCTGTAATGGAGCCGGGTGGGGGGCTCGCTTGCACTTGGTTAACACCGCCAGAAAAGGGCATGTATTCGTCTTTGCCTGATCCCCAGCCAATGTTCCCATTTCCGGTGTGCCAGCTGCTCTCACCCGACATCTCGGTGCCGCTCCTCACTCTGCCATCCTCAGGGGCCTCAACCGGCCGGAGCAGGGCGGCTTCGGCCAGCAGGTGCTGCAGCCGCCCGCCGGCAACTTCATGCCCGGGCCCACAGTCCGTGTGGCGGCCGGCCGGGGGCGGGGCCGCGGTAGAGGCGGCGGCGGTGGCGGCGGCGGCGGTGGAGGCGGCGAAGGTACTGCCGGTGACAGGGACAGGAAGTCTGTGCCCGAGCCGATAAGCTAGGCTTTGGCTTTGTGTACGAAACGACCATGCTTACTTCGCTCTCCATTGATGCCCGTAACCTCCAGTATACAGTGTGGCCACGTTGGGTACGAGGGGGTTACGCCCGTTCCACCTCTGTTGCATGCAGGGCGCAAGCGGCGACGCGGCGGCCGCGGTGCCGCTGCCGGAGGCGAGAGCGGTGACGAGCATGACGAGTCCGACTCGGGGGACGAAGAGGACGACGAGGCCAGGGTGAGCACCACGGCGGGCGTGTCTGTGCCCTTCATTTGGCCCACAGAGCTTCGGTTCCGAGGCGTGTCAAAGACGCGCAACGCACACTGCCCTGCATTAGCCGCAGTCGAGGTTGGAAGAGGGAGGGAGGATCACTTGGTTGAAACCACCCAACCTGGCGACGTCAATATCCCGCGCTGCCCACATCCCGCCGCAGGTCATGCGCAAGATGGCCGCGGGCACCTCCCGCCGTGCGGGCGCCCGGCGCACAGAGCCGTCCGCTGCGGCGGCAGCGGCAGCGGAAGCCGCCGCCGAGGGCGCCGAGCCATCTCCCAGCAAGCCGCCTGCGGCGCCCAAGCCGCCGCGCGCGCGGCCCGCCAACCCCAAGCCCCGCAAGCCTGCGGCCCCGCGCCAGCCGCAGCAGGCCAACGTGTGCCCGGACTGCGGGCAGCCGGGGCACGGCGCTTACAGCAGGTGCGCTGACTTGCCGGGCCCCCGTCGCCGTTGCCTGCCGGGCGGCCCAGCGGCCCGCAGCTGGTCCGTGGCACACGTGCAGCAACGGGGGGCACCTTGGTTATAAGACCGCGGTGCATTGGTCTGTGGTGCTTGATAGGCGTATTCGCAGCCCGCGGGCCTCCTGCGCCGTGCCTGCCTGCCAAAAGCTTTGCCGCTGCACATCGCAGGCAATGCCCCAACTTCAAGGCCACCGCCGAGTTCAGCGACTCGGAGCTCCTCAGCAGCGACCTCGGGGAGGACGGTGCGGGCGCCGGAGACGACGCCACGCAGCCGCAGCCCGATGGGGTCGCCGGCGCCGCCGGCGCGGGGGGCTTCCCAGCCGACAGCGCCGCAACGGGGGCCACCGGCGCCACGGTCGCCGGCGCCGCGCACGCGGGCGACGCCATGGCCGTGGCGGGCGGCGCCATTGCGCGCCGGTCAGCGGTGCGGCCGGGCCGCNCAAGGCCGCCCGCGCAACGATGCGAAGGCTTGCATGGACGATGATGAGGAGTTTGGTCAG
>LSYV01000002.1:819171-834389 GCA_001584585.1 Gonium pectorale
GACCTCGAGGAGGAGGAGGAAGAGGAGTGGGTGGGGTCGGGCGACGGCGAGGAGGAGGTGGAGGTGGAGGAGGAGGAAACCGGCCAGGCCTACAAGGGACCACAGGGCACCACCAAGCGCGCGCAGCAAAAGGCGGCGGCCGCGGCTGCAGCAGCTGCTGCAGCGGCGGCAGCAGCTGCCGCCGCCGCTGCAGCGGCGGCGGCGGCGGGTGGCGCCGTTGCAAGCACGCCTCCGGCGCGGAGCCGGCAGGCGGTGTCGGGGCGCCGTGCCGGTGGCGCCTTTGCTGAGGATGTTGCTGGTGGCGACGTCGAGATGCAGCAGGTCCTCACCCCACCGCCGCCGCCGCCACCTCAGCCCGCGCCCAAGCCGGCCGCCGCAGCTGCTGGCGGCAGCGGGGCAAGGGGCCGCGGAGGCGGCACCAAGCGGCGGGCTGCCGAACGGGCGGCTATCATTGAAGACGATGACGACGATGATGAGGACGACGACTTCGATGTCGAAGACGACAGCGACGGGGAGAACGTCCGCGTCCGCGCCGGCAGCCGTGGCGGTGGCCGTCGCGGCGGAGCCGCCGCCGCCGCTGCTGCCGCCGCCGCGGCCGCAGGCTCTATGGATCAGCAGGGCGGCGCGGCTATGGCGGTGGATGGAGGTGCAGGGGCGTACGGCGCCGCGGCGGCAGGGCAGGTCCTGCTGCCGGCTGCTGGGAGGGCGATGACGCTGACTCAGGCGGAGAACGTGATGTGCAAGGCCTACCACGCCGTGGTGTTGGCGGCGCGCAAGGTGCCCTTAACGCTCAACTTCTTCAACAAGCCGCCGGAGCTCACGGCCGTGCCCGACTACCACCAGTTCATTCCTCCGCAGGTGCTGCGGGCCTGACACACACCCCGGGCGTGTCGCAGCGGCCTGATGCGCATCGATGCGGCAAGCTGTGGTCAACAGCGGTTTCGTGGGCAGGCTCTTTGGGTGTCCCTGCGCTGACGGTGTGCGTGGGACATGCCACATGCGCAACCCCGGGCCGAGCGCGGACCCGGTCAAAGGGACTCTCTTCCCTGTCCGCAATGGTGGCAGCCCTCTGTTGCAGCATCCTCTGCCTTCCCTTCCACTGACCCCGACTGGACTCATTCCGTCCCACCGCCTCGGCGCCTCGCGCCCCTGGAACTTCCCACCGTCACTGGTCGCTGCCTCCCGGCCTCTCGCTCCTCCATTCCTCCACATTTCCCTCCTAATCCCCGAACACCACAGAACGTCATGTGCATAGAGTACATCGAGCAAAAGATTGGCGGCAAGAAGCAGGGCGGAGGCGGCGGGGGCGGCAACAACATCTTGGAGCTGCAGTACGGCAGCGCGGAGGCGCTCCGTGCCGACTTTGCGCGCATCTACGACAACTGCATGTACTACAACGAGCCTGGCCGGTCGCCTAACAACTTCCCGCCCGCGCGCGACGTAGCCGCTAAGCTGCTTGCTGTGGTGGACCAGACACTGGCCAAGCAGACGAAGAATGCGTCGTTCGCGGCTGCGCTGGCGACGGCCAACGTAGGTGCCGACCTCGGGACCTCTCCTCAGATACATCTTGTTAGTGGCTATGCTTCAATGGCTCACTATTAATGGGTTGTGACGGACACCTCGTTTCACACTGCGGCACAGCTAGCGCCGTCGGGTTCACTGGGCTGAAGCCATTGTGCCTACCTGCGAAACGCCGACACCAACGTTTGCGTCCCTTGTCCCGTGGCCTCTATCCCCCGTGTTCTTGCAGTCGATGCAGCACTGGCTGGGTTGCTCCCGCTGCCGCAAGTGGCGCAGCACCAGCAGCTACGCCGAGTACGTGCCGCTGCGCTCCGCCGGCGAGTTCGTGTGCGGCAACATGGCTGGCAGGAGCTGCGACCAGCCGTGCGAGGGCTGCGGCGGCATGCAGTGCACGTGCGAGGGCTGAGCGCGTGGTGGGGGTTGGGGGAGCTTAGGCACAGCGGGCAGTGTGGTTGGGCAGGTAGGGCCTTTGGGATGGAAGGGGGCGCTCCTGAGGTAGGGATCGGGGGCTACAGGGCGTGCCTTTCAACCGCCGAAGGCGCTGTGTTATGATGCGTATGCTGCAAGAGGCATGCTGCGTTTTTCAGGTTGACTTCTTCGGGTGGTGTACCGGACGGCGCTCTTCGGGTCTCAGCTTTGTGCCTCGGACCGCGGACGCGCCGTTGGCTTGGTGCTTGCGTGCGGGATGCAGCGAGGTTTGACGGCTCAATGCGGACTAACGAACGAGAGGGCTCACAAGATGCCGCACAACCGGTGCAAAACAATCTCTGTACACGTTGGGATGCTCCTCCTGGCTTGGATAAGAAGGTCGCAACAACCAATTGATCTATGGCCACGTTTTTTAGTGTGTCACCATGGACGGGATCCTGTTGGGGTATGAGTCGCAGGTAGCAGTAACAGACAGGCAGAAAAGCGTTTGTAGGAAGCGAAGGGGTGACGTCAATGGCATTGATGGTTGCTGCGGCAACAGCTGCTGTGGCCTTGTCGGCACGAACGGTTGGTTCAGCCATGTTGGGCCGGTGCGTGCGACGATTGGGATGTACAGCTCCCGACACGAGCGTCACAACTGTCCAAGCCAGGGAATGCCAGGGTCCCCCCCTGGTCGAAGCCAAATATTTTCGGCCATGAGCAGACCTGATATATGCCTGGCTGCAATGAAGCTCAGCTTCACCAGCTGTGCTGAGCACATGGACTGTCACGTCTCCGCTCCGAGTCGGCAAATTCATCAGCAAATCCAGCCAAGGTCCGTAGATGGGATACACTTGATATCGGGTGACTGCAATGCTTCACCGGCTGTCTAGCTTGCGCTCTGAAGGAGTGAGAGCTTTCGGGCGCCGCCTCCTGTCCTTGCTTGCCTGTTCACGCTTCCGCCTCACCCATTTAACCTTAAGAACTTCCCCTACCTGCTGCACGCTGCGGCCTTGTTTGCAGACTAGATCGCTGCATGCGTCTACAGCAAGCATGCGCCCCTGCTCCTACCGGAATCTCCATTGGCCTTCTTATGCCTCCTCTGTGAACATGTACACCGTCCGCAGCCACAGCCACTGCCGGGCGCACAGCTGCAGCCGGGCAATGAGCCCCTGCCCCAACCCCTGGCCCAACTGCTGCCGCAGCCGCCAGAGCCACCCCAGGCTGGGCAGTACAAGCTCGCAGGTGGCGCGACGGTCGAGGCAGCTCCGGTCTCCGAAGGGGCGGCCGCTGCTCCTGGCCCATCGCAGTGGCCGGAGCCCCGTGACACGACTCCGTTCTGGCCACTGTTGTGCGGTGCCTTTACCGTTCAGGAGGTGGGATCTGTGGCGGGGCAGGGTCGGGGACCACACGGAAAGGCGGGAGCACGGGAAGGCATCGCAGGGACCGAGAATGCACATAAGCGAGGTGTAGTGCACGTCTGCCACCTGTCCAGCACCCATCTGTGCCGCTGTGGGAGCCCCGTGCGTCGTGCCTGCATTATCGTACTTAGATCACGAGGGCTCCGATGTGGTCGGGTTGGTCGGGACATAGTGGGAAGCGCTGCTGTCTCCTTCACTGACGGATTGCTGTAAGGTTCCTTTTCTTTTGCAACTTCTGATGTCGCGATGCGTAGACCAGCTGAGGCAGCTGAGGCACTTTCATGCCACCTTCTGTTGCCATCTGGGCTGTACGAGCTCGGGTCCTCATGTGTTTCGCGAACACGCTTTTGCAGCTGCGGCGACGGTTCCAAAAAGGAATGCGGTGCCTCACCAACCGAGAAGGCGGGACGCCAATTTATTTGGATGCTGATCTTGTGCACGCTGAACGTACCAATATCGTACATCATCCAGGCCCCGGACTCCATCTACTTGATCTCCCTACACCCTTCCCCAGCAACTCCTCAAAGAATTCCTTGCACGGTTTGAAAAGATATATAGCATACTTGGCTCGTAGGTGTTGGCTCGTGGCTCTATGATCCGGTCCTCAGCGCCGTGAATGCGCAGGTGGAGGTCAGCCCGAGATTGTTCCCACGACCCATTCGTTTCCCGCTCCTACCGGTCGTACCCAACCAGACCACAGCTGAGGCGCGATAGGCAACGCCCAAATGTAACCCACATAACACGCCAGTGCCCGTCCCGCTCTATCCAAAGCAGCAGTGGGCCTCAGGCGTCGCAGCATTCCCCAGAGACCGTACGTTGACACTAGCCTAGGACGCTATAGGAAAACATCAAACCGGGCCGGCGGCAGCAGTGTACTGAGCGAAATCACACGGATTCGCCCATAGCCCGCTCTGCTGCACCACGCCGCCGCGGCCCCTGCAGGCATATGCTGTCGGCTCGCAACCGTGCGATGAAACCCGTACGGTGCGTGGCCCCGGCGCGAGCGCCGGTGGCGCTCAGACGTCCGTGTGGGTGCAGGCGCTTCTATGCTTGCTTTCCGCCGGCAGCTGCGATGCGCCATGACGGCCGCCGCTGCGCCCGCCGCCGCCGCCACTGCACCCGTCGCCACCGCTGCGCCCGCCACCGCCGCTGCGTTCACTGCCGCGAGCGCTCTCACCGCCGGCGCTCCCTCGGCCGGCGCCCCCGCCTCCGCCGCTGCGGGGGCCGCCAGACCCAAGGCCTCCCCGCAGCAAAGATGTTCTCCGACAGCAGCTTCCTTCGCTGCTCCAGCTGCTCAATCCTCTCGGCTTCAGTCAGGTTGAAGAAGCGCAATCCCCTGTCCATGTCAGCATTCGGCTGGCCGCGTTGCTGCTGCAGGCGCTCCTGATCAAGCTCGTTGCCCTGGGCCTCATCCTGCAGACGGCGACCCCGCTGCTGCACCTGTCCGAACTCCGAAGGGCGGCGGACACACAGCGCCACCAGCGCCTGAAATTGCACCCGCACCCGTACCCATACCTGCAACGGCGGGGGTGGCTGCAGCGGGCGCCAACGGATCGGCCGGAAGGCCACCGCCGCCCCATGGCTGCTGCTGCAATGCCGCCGCCACCACCTCTGCGGTGTCAGCGGTGGCAGCCAGTCCATGAGGCACGGGCGTCAATGCGCCGGCACCGGAGCCCGCGCCAGTGGAACCGGGCGGCGGCTGGCAACAGAAGGCCAGCACCGCTGCCGTGGCCGCCGCCGCCACCGGGCCCCGCTGCCAGGCTGGGCTCGGACGCGGCTTTCCTGCGGCAACTGCCGCAGCTCAACACACCCTGACTGCCGGCGGGTCGCGACCAACCGGTCGGCAGCGCCGCCAGCGCCGCTAAACGTGCTCCACAGCCCCATCACGGCGAGCAGGACGGTGCCGACGGCCAAGACGATGCGATTACCTCCGCCAACTCGTCGCCACTGTCCAGCTCGCCGTGATGGAACTGTGGAGCGCGGTAAGCGGCGCTGGCGGCGCTGCCAACCGGCTAGTCGTGACCCGCCGGCGGCCACGGTGTGTCAAACTGCGGCAGCCGCCGCAGGAAAGTTGCGTCCGAGCCCAGCCCGGCAGCGGGACCCGGTGGCGGGTGGGGGCCGACTCCGGCCATATATGCAGCCTGCGCCTGGGAGCGTGCAAGATGGGGAGAAGGAGGTTGGGCGGATAAAGAAGCGGGAGGGCAGACAGGCAGAAGAGAGGCTTGGTGCCGGGTCATCAAGGGCGGGACATAACGTACCACGCTTAGCTGGCTATGCGGTTCAGCAGCAATGTGGGCTGGGACTGGGCGACAGCACGTACTGTTGCAGGCGGGGACGGGGCATGGCGGGGGCGGGATGCACCTCGACAAGTGCATTGAGACAGGAAATATTGGATACATTGGATGAACACCCGGACCCCAGGTGTTCACCACATGTCCTCACGTAATGCAAGTTCAGCGATACCGCCCGGATGAAGGCATCCGGGACGGGACATCGCGAATCCACCAACCCATCATGAGCGGAGCCCCAAGGCCTGGCCAGATCCACCTGCGCAGCTCCTTGGGGTTGGCCTCCACCGCCGCTGCTGCCGCCGTCACTGCTGCCGTCATCACTGCCGCCGCCGTCGCCGCCGCTCTGGCTGCCAACGGCCCTGGTACCGCCCTTGGGCGAGGGCTGCGACGGCGCCGGCGCCGACACGGCCGCAGCACCACCCGAGTTGGTCTGCATGCAGGAATACGGCAGGACGGAGGATTGCAGGTGGACGACTTGTGTGACTGCGGGATCGCACCGAACAAACAGATGTCTGGACGATAAGACATGAAGAGGCGTGGAATGGACGCTCGACTGCTCGTGGCGATAGGCAACAGCTGCGCGACTGCTAGCGCGTACCAGCACGTTGCTATCTTCACGGAACGGGGGAATCACGCTCCGGGGAAGCATGCCTCCGGCACCTCACGAAGACCACATTCGCTCCATACCACGACATCGGCATCATCTCCCAAGGCTTGTTTGTTTGTCGGAAACCCTTCGTTTCCCCTCCCGTACACCTCACACGTGTTCCCTGGACCTTAGGCAGCTAAGCCGTGCGCAAACAATGTCCCTGGTCCCGCCTCTTCTCCCGCGTCGTCCCGCCGCCCACCTGGTCCCCATACGGCTGCAGCATGGGCGGGCGCTCGAACAGAGGCTGCGAGCGGGGTGAGTTTGAAGCAGCTGCCGCCAGCATTGGCGCCGCCACAGCCCCTCCTATGGCCGTCGCCGCTCCGTGCCTGCCGCGCCTGCAGCCGTGGCGCCAGCAGCCGTCTGGTCGTCGGGCCGGCTGGACAGGAGGCCGCCCTCCGAACCAGGGCGCCGCTTCGCCAGCTGCGCTCCTCGTCGGTCGACGCGCCCGAGGGCCGCCCCCGCCGGCCGCCCTGCTGCCCTGCGCTGCCTGTAGCGGGTTCCATGACTTATGGCCGCAGAGCGCCAACGGCAGACCAAGAAAGGCTGTTACCAGAAGGCCAGAAGGCTCGTATGGGCACTTGTAACACTCTCTCTCTGTTACCAAACAAGGTCACTGACGTGAGTCTCCTCACGGTGACGCCAATGTGATCTCACCCGAGCTTCGTGCAGCAGTGCGCTAGGCCTGCAGCGAGACTTGAACGTGAAGGCTGCAAGCCCGGTCCCGAGTCCTGCGTGCGGCGCCTCTGCATGGCGGCAATGCGCCCGGCCTTGGCACAAACAAAGGGGGACCTCTGTGATCAGTATGAAGCAGCTTCTAAGGACAATATCGGGCAGCGCAGACAGTCAGAATCATTCCGAGATCGTGGCTCTTTGGAAATGAAAATGCCTGGAGAGTTCCTCCGCACCGCACCGCATTGGACCTTTTCACCTGTGCGGCACATGAAGCACTCACCAACCGCTGTTCTGATACAGATTGTGTAGCTACCAGAATCGCCCGTCCAGCCGGTCCCCGAGTGACCCACGGGTCACCTGCTGCAAGCCGCCACTGGTGCTGCCCGACGCCTTACGCGAAGAATGTGTGTATCATGTTTGGGCCATGAAAACGCCCTAGTCTGGAACAGGGGTTTGTGCGCGCTTAGTACTTGGTTTCTAAGCCGCCGTTATGTTGCTTTGCTGTTTTCAAACGGGTCCAAGGCGGTTCACTGACTTCAAGAGCAACGATACTGTTGACCCCAGATGGGCACTAACTGCCCCTCCTTCGCCCCGATCGTCCCGCTCCCGCTCCACAGCTGCACGTCCTGTACGGCATGGCGCCCCTGGAGCAGTCGCTGGCCACGCGGCGGCTGGGGCCGGACAACCTGTTTAACAGGGGCACATCTCGGATGGGTGGGCGGGTGGCGGCGGGGGATGGTAACTGGTGAACGATGAGACGTGCCGGGGTCAAAGAGGGTAGTGGAGGGGGCAGAAGGCAGCTGGCGGATGCGCACTCAAGGTCGATGCGGTGCAGGAGCAAGGACATGCCTGTCCCCTTCCTCCCACGCCTTGCGATCATGAATATGGTGGGGAAGTTGGAGGTTTTCGGTTTGGGAAGAGCTCGCGTTTCATTAGCGGCCCTCCCAAGACGCAAGGCGCGGGAGAAACCAGCACATGCAGCACATGCACGAGAGGACATGCCACGTGTGTATGCTTGCTTTGCTTATGCTTTGCCCTACAGGCCCGAATGCTCTCACCCCGCTCCCCCCTGGAGCACCGCTCTCCCCTGGAGCACCGCTCTCCCCTGGAGCGCGGACCACAGCACAGCTATCAGAGGACTTCGAACCCGCACTTAGAGCCGACACGATTTCATGCCAGAATATGAAGTCTCTCAGTATCCTAACGGCGCGCGGCTTAACACTCCAGGGGGGAGCGGGCCCGCTGGGAAGCTCAGGTTTGCTGTATGGTTTGCCCTACTCGGGGCTGTGGTAGCTCCGGCTTGCGTAGCAACACCCCGTCCCGCAATACATGAGTTCTGGTTTAGCCTGTACGGCAACGCTGGATCGCCCCGTACGGCGTGATTTCAGGGGGTGCAGGTCTTATATGTATGCGCGGTGATTTGGATCTGGTGCGGATCCCGTCATCCGCTACCTGCTCGCCAACCTGCCCATCCACTTGAAACTGTGTCATGCCAGATCAGGGGCTTAACGTGGTGGTGGTTGAGACTATCCATCACTGCCATGCCGGTAATCCAGCATGACAACTGAACCCTATCAACAACCGTGCGCCCCGCCTCGTCCGGTTGTGGAACACAAGGTTTGCGAAGCTGCGACTGGGCTGTTGATGGGGCCTAGACAGGCTCCAGGACCGGCATGAGGAGGCGGAGGCCGTGGAGCCAGTTCCCCCGGCAGGCGGATGCGTCGGGCGAGGGCACCGCTGCCGTGTTGGCCGTCGATGCGGGCATGCAGCGGGATAGGTCTTTGGGGCGGGACGTACAAGCCGGGATGGAGAGGCGCATCCCGGGCCGCCTTCCGCCGTCCGGTTGTCTGTTAAGGGACTTGCCGTGCGTGCTCTGTACGAGCTGCACTGGTCCAGTGTGAAAGCCCCGGGGCTGCGGCTTCCCGCGGGCTAGGCACCAATAGTCCGTCCGATGCCCTGCATGCCGCACGCAGTACCGGGGCCGTCCGCGACTTCCATGATGCAGTATTGGTATTGACAGGTGGTCGGGGCGCCGTGTGGGGGTCCGGAGGTCGGGCCCTGTCCGGCCGGCCGAGGGCCCCTCCGCGTAAACTGCATTATGGTCTATCGACCAGGCGAACCGTCAATGACAACAAAAGGGCTGCTATCGACACGTTGCTGCAAGCATGTGGGCGCACGCGATGAAGTACTTTCACGCATGGGCGGTACGCGAGGACTGTCGTTTCTGCACAAGATGTGGCAAAGTGGCCGACGTTCTGGGCCTGCGGCGGTGCATGGCCAGATGGCCCTGGGGTTACACTCTGCATCCAATGTATGCTGTCGGGTACACCTTAAGGGAGAGCCTTCCCTCTCCCGTTCTTTGGACGCACGGTTTATCGATAGCGCCAACGGTGTCCAACACGTGCGGCTAACAGCCCTTCTCTTCCGCGTTGACTGAAGCACTTGGGATGCACTTAAACATGATTCGTGGGGGGTTCACCCCGCAGGCAGCGCGCTGCTACATTCTGTTCCACATTGGCCTCTCGATATGGTCATCGTGCAGGGACTTCCCTGCGACGCGTCGTCACGGTTCCCATCCATCTTGCGGCCGGTTGGTAATCAGGCGCCACGGTCCCCGCCTCGCTGCCCCGACCCACGGGTCAGCTTTCCGATGGCGGCACGCACGCACGGGTCTCGCATAACCTCATCCACCTGCTCCCGCTCCAATCCACCCAGCGCAGCGCCTGGCCTGGCCACAGAGATCACGCCGTTTCTCTTCGAAGCCTGCTCTGAACCGCTTCCGGATTGGCTCACATCTCCTCCGCTGGCGCCGGCCGCCACTCCCGGTGCGCGCAGGCTCGCAGGCCGTGCCACCGGTGAAGGCGGGGGCCCTGGCCGGCAGGCCAGGTCGGGACGCAGCCCCACCTTGTCCACCACTCGCCCCGAGGGAGTGACGTATGTGTCAACGCTCAGGAGGAGCGTCGCGCCGCCGCTCAGCTGTACGACGCGCTGTGTGCGGCCCTTGCCGTACGTGCGTTGACCGACGAGCAGCGCCCCCGCGTCATCGTGCAGCGCCCCCGCCAGCAGTTCGGAGGTGGAGGCCGAGTAGCGGTCCACCAAGACCGCCTTTTTTGGGGGGGGGAGATGAAAACAGACGCGAGATGGAAGGAAAGTTGAAAGCTGAAGGGCACGCAAGGTCAATGTTCAGATGCTCTGGCGACACGATGGCACACGCCGCTGTGTGCACACTGCCGGGAAAGTAGGGGATGTGGAAGAAGGGTCGCGCACTAGCGCGGTGCATCGAACGAGAGCAGCGCGGAGGGGTGGCGATGCTCGAGGGCGGGGGGCCACAAGACCGTGAGCATGGATGAAAACCCTGGGGGGCATGGACCGTTGCATCGCAGGCAACGGGTGCGACCGCCTGCGGAGGTCGCATCATCGCACTATTCGCACACGGCGGCCATGCCCTACCAGGGGCTCGCCAACGAGCTGCGGCCGCGAGTCGTCCTGCGCGGCCAACACGGTCGCGGGGGCGGGGTGGGGGGAGGGGGGCAGTGAATGAATGGGCGCCATCGCTCCGTGCTTGCCCAAACTCTGCCAGTGCTGTTTGACCGCGCCGTAACGCGGGCCATGGCTAGCCTCGCAGCATGGTGCCGAACCGCTGCGACCGAACGGTGCCCCCAAAGCTTCCAATCAGGTCCTCCAATCAGGTCCTCCAACTAGCGGGGATCATAGCAGACGCGAGATGTGCCAGCTGCGGATGCCGGCAAGCTGCCAATTGTGAAAGAAAATGCTCGTCAAAGAGCACTGGCGCTGACCACACATGCGTATCCATTGACACCGCAGTCCGCGTGCATTGGTCCTGCCCGCCCCTGACCCGTAAGTCTCCCGCCGCATCCTCTGCTCACCGGCAGCCGCTGGACCTGCTCCTCGCCGCTGCGGTCGCGCACCAGCGCAAACACGGAGCCCGGCCGCAGCATCAGTTCCGCAACGCCCAGCCCCTCGCGCACGATGCCGCCCGGGTTGTCACGGACGTCCAGCAGCCAGGAGCCGCAGCCCGCCGCCTGGCAGGAGGGGGGGCGGGCGGGCGGCGGGCACGATTTGGGATGAGACGCTGGCGCGTGATCGCCACCGCTGAGGACACGATAAAGCAGCTTTGCGCCCTCGGAGGGTACCGCAAAGCCTAGCCAGGCCCTGAGGAGCGGGAATCATGGTTCGGCCCTTCTTCGCTGTCATCTGGCCTGAGCAAAGCTTGAAAAGCCGTCAGTGTGATGCCTCACCTTCAGCGCGTCGATAGCCGCCGCCACTTCCTGCGCCACGTTATCGGTAAACGCCACAATCCGGATGTAGCCCACCCGCGAGGGCGAGGGCGGCGTAGCCGTCCCCAGCGATGCCGCCAACACGCCGCCCGCCGCCCCCGGGGGTCCCGCCCCGGACGGCGCTTTCGTGAGCACGGCATATTGCACAGGGAGGAACTCGATTGGCTCCGGAACCAGCCGTACGTCCACGAACTGGTCGCTGAGGGCATATGACGTGGTCGCCGGCGCGCTGGCGTAGCTGCTCGCCTCCGCCGGTGGTGGCGTTGCGGAGGCCGACGTCGAGGCGATGCCTGCAGCGCCGCTTTCCGCAGCAGCCCTCCCTCCGCTCGCCAGAGCAGCCTCCCGGATAGCGGCGCGCAGGCTGCTGCCGGCCGCTGCTCGCGCAGCGGAGGAGTAGGAAGGGGCCGGTGCTGCGCCCTGCCTGAGCACCTTCACCTGGACCTCCTTGTCTTGCTGGAGTTGCTCCTTGAGCCAACTGTGCTAGGGCACAAGATGCAAACAAACGCATTTGGTGTTGCCGTACAGCGACGAGAATGAGGTTCCAGTTGTCCGTTATGCTTGCAACCATGGGGAAGGCCGTGACGTATGCGGGTGCCGTCGGCAGCCGCAACTCCCGCCCAGTCTAAACTGGCACCCCGTCGGTAATTCACGAACATCTTCTCTTGGCCATGTCAGCATGCATGTTCGCATGTCTTGGCTTCTGTGAACCCAAACGCACCCACCGGGCGTCCTCCGTCGGAACCACGGGTCGTCCATTGATCGCCACAATCAGGTCGCCCTCGTGCAGACCCGCAGACGCGGCTGGGCTCTGCGCAACACGGAAAGACAGGACCCGCCGTGGGGCCGTTAGCGCGGGTGGGAAACAAGATCCGGCCGCAAGCACACCGCTTTCGGTGCAGAAGTTGCTTTGGGTAAAAGCAGCTTGAAATGTTCATCGAACGTGAACAAGCGGGGACGGTGCTAGATCTGTATTCCACGCACCAAGGCCGCTGAGAGGGCACGGGCGAAGGAAGGCGCGAGGGCGTCATCGCCCTCCGTCGTCGACATGGGACGCATGCACTCCCCTGGCAACTACACTACACCAGGCACTAAGGGAGGCCCCGACGTGCTGCTGGTCGAAAGCGCTTCCGGTTCAGAGCGCCACCAAGGCATGCTGTATCAGGCACATGGCTTCTGCGAGAGATGGCACGCGGCTTGCCACATTGCAGCCGCCTCGGGCTACGACTCAGAACCGTGAGCCTCGCCAACGGCCAGCCTGCCGTACATCCCACGTGCATGCCCTCGTGGCCACTGCGACTGCTGCGGGAGCGCACGCACCCCGGGCACGACGTAGATTACTTGGAGGAGTCTATCCTTGGACCCAAGCCGGCCTGACACCAGACCCGTAGATATGATCTGTGGGACAAGGGTACAGGGAAGCCAATCCGGGTGCTGCTTAATGACAGGGCACCGCCAGCAAGAAGTTCAGCAAGCGACAGAGCAGAAGGCCGCCAGTCACGCGGAGACGTGTCATGATAGCACGGCCGGTCTGCGCTCCACAGCAAAACCCTTGCATGGGCGTCAGCCAGCTTCTTCCCATGAGCAGGGCCCCGCCTCGCCCTGTGCAGTACCAGTAAGCGCTACCGGAGCCGGAACCAGCGCGCTTTAGGTCCCAACCTGCGCCCCAGCCCCGCAACTTGCGCCCCCGTCCCGCCACCCGCCTTGGCCTGCGTCTGCGCCTCGAACGCCTCGCTCGCCCCTCCCGGCAGCAGCACCCTGGTGAAGGGGTCATCCAATGAGGCCAGGAGCACATCCACCGCCTTGAGCGCCTCCTCCTTGGATGAGGCCTTGAACGTCGTGGCGAGGGCGTCCTGGCGGCCGGGGCCAACCAGGGGGCCGGGCATGGGCACCGCGAGGATGGCGCCCTCCGGCTGGTGCCTGCTTGTGCCGTGCGCTGCAGGGCTAGCGTGTCGATATCGCCGGAGCTCGTAAGCACGTTCTCAGAAAGATGCATGGCGGAGACGAGACAGCACGAGGCAGGCGGGGCGCTGTCGCACCTGCAGCTTCTGTTTCCAGTCTTGTTTGTTGAAGGTGGGGTCCAGGTAGTACTCCCGCACGTAACCTGACAGCGGCGTGGCGTAGGGTGCGTTGTTGTCCCGGGGGCAACACCGTTGGGCGCCGTGTGCAAGGCTGTGCAATGGCGGACTTGGGCTGTGCACGGTGTGTCCCACGCTACGCATATGGGGCCACGTGTGGCCACCTCGCAACGCACAGAGCTGCATGCAGCCTTCCTCCTGGACATATACAGAAAGCCAAGATGCCTGTACCGGCAACACGCACGGTGAAAATTGCAGCGAAGCAGACCATGCGGGGCGTGTGCCCTCTGTTGCATCCTCAGAGAAAGCACGATGCTTCGTCTATCGACACGCACTGAGTAAGCGCCTCCGGTCACGCCAGTCTTTGCCTCACACGGCTCACACCCATTACACTTTGGAGGCTGGAATCCATGGGCATTGTCACCGATTGACCGGGGCCCCTCCACAACTTACCCCACGCCTGGACCAGCACTTCCTGAGCCGAACGGATATCCGGGTCTCGGCTGGCAGGGAAGCGGATGGAGACGCTATCGGCTGAGAGCGCGGGGCCCACGGGGGACAGCAGCAGCGCACAGGAGCACAGCGCCGAGACGAAGAGGGGGCCAAGCCGCAGAGCGTTCGGAGAGCTGTCGTCAGCTGCGTCACCAGCCACAGAGGGTGTGCGCCGTTCGCCCTCGATGGCCTTGCCCGGAAGCCTTGCTCCGACTGCTACGCATGCACTGCGTCGACTGCATGCGTGATGCTTGCTAGGGCGCCACCCAACAGAGCGGAAGTGGGCATGCATAGCGCGAGCGCACGCTTCCCGTTATGCTATGTCATTATGAAGCCGTAATCAAATAGATGGAGTGGCCCTGCCGGTGTTGTATGTGGTATTCGGCGTGCAAGCCCTAATAACCGAGGAAATCACCGACATACCGCCACCATCCTTAGAATCAGGTCACGCAACACCAGGTTAGCTTGGTAGTCGAATGGCGGAAGGAGAGAAGCTTGGTTCCGGAGCATTCGGCTCCGCCCACAGCTGACGAAGTTCCGAATCAACCAATTCTGTTTTATAAGAAAATATATATGCAATGTCAGAGCCACAAGTTGCACAGTTGCACATTTAACCGTGGGCCACATCCCCGCCACTGAAGTTCAACAGGTGGTCATTCGCATAGGGCAGCCGCACACAGGTTTTGTTACAACAGGGCAGTTCTGGGACGGAAGGCCCGGTGCACACACCTTCAACTGTCGCGTAAGGGACGGCGGACGCCTGGGCCAAAATTAGGCCATGAAGGCGGGGGGGGGGGGGGGGTATAGAAGGAGCCCAGATACATATTTGCCAATTAAGGTATTGTAGTACACGTTGTCCCGGCCTCTACCGCGTACACAGTCAGTCCGCAAAGCGCCAAGCCCGTCCTAGCTGCACACCGTTCACAACGCGGGCTCTGCAATTCTTGTTGGCAGGTAACGCCCAACACCAGCGTAATCCAAGTAGGCAGTTCTGCCCGCGTATGCCGCCACGAGGCACCATAAGGTAGGGCATTAGGTAAGAAAGAAAGTGGCCGCAGACTTCCCAAATAGCCTTATTAATGAATCGTACAGCAAGTCTCCACGACAGCAATTGCAAATCTAAAAGAATAAGGTGAACGGCCTGGCGCACCCGCTCTACCGCACGGCAATGTACTGCTGTACGCACAGCCATCAAGTCGGAGAGCTGTCGTCAGCTGTGTCACCAGCAACGGGTGTGAGCATTTCACCGTCCTACTTGCGTCGCTCACAGCAACCTCCCAACATCATAGCTCATCACACAACGCAAGACCTTTTGGCAACGCCAGAAATGCCATACTAAAGAAAAAGAGAACCAGAAACGGGGAAGGCAGCCTCTACCGACATACACCCTC
>LSYV01000002.1:834685-845530 GCA_001584585.1 Gonium pectorale
GAGTACAGGGCATGGCGGGCGAGGTATACGAGCAGACGGGCCCTCCCGGTGTGTCACCAGAATAGTTACCTGACTGTAAGTAAAGGGTGCGAGGGTCCGGCGAGCGGTCGACGAGATGACCAGTCCATCGGCGGCCAGCGGTTACCGTTCGTGGGGCGGCCAGCCCGCACCCCCGAACCGCCGATTGGCGTAATACAGACCTGGAATGGACGACAAATATACGGTAGAACATGACGGATACGTTCGACTGGCATGTGCATCCACACAGTACAGCGTTCATCACCGGATATGCACAGCACTGCGCGAGGCAACACTTCCCGACCAGCCAACTTGCTCGGATGCCACTTGTAAACAAGTGGCATCCGAGCAAGTCTAGTAGCCACAAGTCCAACAATTCAAGTGCACGACATTGACCTTCGCCGCAACCAGGCGGTACCAGAGAAGACTGGTGTGCCAGAGCTCATGAAGCCGGTGCAGTGAGCCCGGCCAAAGGTGTACAAAGGTCACGGTCCAATCCACGAGTGCTGCATCATGCTGCTAATGCACGACCATCGGGTAAGACCGTCCTCGCGCCCGACGCAACATGCAAGCACTGCGGACAGCATGCAGGGGGACGTGCTGGACGGAGCGCCAAAGCGCATGGCTGGAGATGAATGCACTTGCACGCTTCCAAGCACCAGTCGCAGGATCAGCCGTTGCCCGCATGACTTACGCTAGCACCTGCACGCCCCAGCCTGGCCAACCTTTGGCCACGCATCACATTGAGCCGACAGCGCGCATGTTGCCATTGCAGCAGCCCTGTCTCTCCGCCCCGCTAAGCGGCATCCGAGTACACGCGGCTCCAAGTTCGCAAACGCCCTCGTCAAAGAACCCTCTGCAACGAGTGGAAGCCGTACGGTGCGCTGTATTGACGGCACGACTCCAATTCCAACCCATTGCGAACCGAGTCCGTGCACTTGAGCGCACTTTACTGCCAACAGCTACACGATGTGCTCTCTCGCATCACATCATCAGGAACCCCATGTATGAACGCGTGTGTACCTAGCCGGTAATTTGCTCAAGCACTTGGCACACCTCCCGGAAGTCCGGCCGCTCGGCAGGCAGCTCCCGCAGGCACCTCTCCGCCAGCGCCCAGAGGCCCGGCGGGCTGGCCTCGGGCCAGACCAGCAGCGCCGCCGGCACCGACGACACCGCCGATCCTGGCGCCTCTTGCTCCCGCAGCCAATCCCGCACTGGCCGACACACGGGCCGCTCCAGAAGCTCCGGCAGCGGCAGTCCGCACGCCAGCTCCCACAGCAACACGCCGTAAGCGTACACGTCCTGCTTGTAGCCGCTGTGGCCGTACCGCACCAGCTCCGGGGCGCTGTACAGGGAGGAGCGCCTGGGTGGCAGAAGAGGCAGGAGGGAGCCCGGGCGTTGGCCGCCAAATTCGTCCAACAGCTCGAAGCTTGACACGTGACTAGGCACTGAGAGCGGCGGTGTGGCACATTCGACACGCGCATGCGTAAGCCGGGGAGTCGGCGAACCCCCTGTCCCCACCTCTGCGGCCCGGACATGTGCGTTGGCTGGTCGGCCTGCTGTCCAACGCCGGTGCGCAGCCGGTGCGACATCCCGAAATCGCACAGCTTGGCGGTCAGGCGCCACATGTGCAGCTGAGGCAGCAGGCCCGGGACCGCGCTCCACGCGTCATGTGAGGTTTCGGGGAGGCCGCCTGCTGGGCCCTGCGCCGACAAATGTGGACGGGAGGCGTGCGTGAGCGCCAATCGGAACATGAAAGCTGGGATGGACAGACTCAAGGCGATGGAGATGGAGCGCACACGAAACGCAGGTAACCGGTCATGCCCTTTCATGCATATGGAAAAGGCTGTGCGAAGCTTCGTAGTGCGGCGGGGCGGACAGAATGTTAATCACTGATGTTCTAGCAGGGTGATGACCACTTGATCACCACTTGCCTGCTGGCGGTGTTCGCCACTGTCGTGGGCTTCATCGCCGTTGGGTACAATCTGAGCAACCGACCGAGTCTCTGGATGCGCCGTGCCCTTCCCGCCCTCCGCTACCACGGCAGCCGTACAGGGTACGGCCTCAACGCCAGGTGTTGGCCGGCGGTGCGCGGACCCTGCCGCAGCCTGGTCAAACATGACCTCCGGGATGTCAGAGCTGTCTCCCGATGGATCCAACGAAAACGTCGAGCTGAGGGCAAGCGGAAGTGCTATGTCCGACCCAATGTCGAGAGACGGCGACGCCGGCGGCTCCGCCCACAACGGGTTGTTGCCGGCCGCTGCAGGTACGGGCCCACGCACGGGCGGGGGCGTTTCCGAGGGGGCGGCCGTGAATGCATGTCCCCGCTGCTGCTGCTGCTGCCGGGTGGACAGATTGTGCGGCGTGCAGCAGCTGGCATTGCGGGCGCGCGGCTGTGCATGCAGCAGCACGTTGGCGCTGCTGAGGTCGCCGTGCGCCACCCCGCGGCCGTGGAGGTAGGCCATGCCTCGCGCCACATGGGTAGCAAGGCGCACAACCATGCCCGGGAGCAGGCGCCCCGGCGCCCCCAGCCCCGTCATCATTTTCAGCGGCGGCGCCGCCGTCTCGCAAGCTGCTATTCCAGCGCCGCCATCAGCTGCGGGCGCAGCGCCGCCGCCACGGCAGGAGCTTAGGAAGGCCCGGAGCGATCCCGCATTGCAGCGCTCCATTACCAGCGTCAGGCGCCACGCCTCGGGCTGACTGTGACCAGGTGCGCCCGTGCAGGAGGCCGTGCGGTGGGCAGGGAGGCGGGCGAGGCTACCGAGGCCACTGTCGGAGGGCGTCTCCGCTGCCCAGGTCTCCTCGTGCAGGGGCGTCAGTTGGAAGGTGTAGCAGGTGACGATGTTGGGGTGCGAGAGGCTGGTGGCGATCACGGCCTCTTGGATGGCGTGTTGGGCGGCCGCGCACGCGCTACTGTCTCCGATATCCGAGGAGGAAAGGCGATCAAAGCCCTGGGCGAGTATATGGGATGGGAAGCGCATGGCACGTCAAAACTTGTGACGTTCTACACCACCCAGCTTACCGCAGAAATGGGTTGCCAAGATCAGAAACGGAGGAAGCGCGGGCTCGTAGAGCGCCTACACCTGTCCTCTGAAATGTGCAAGACAAGACACGCGCAGGACGTTGCGATATTGCTGACCAAAGCTCGTCCAGGAACGCTGCCCGGACCCTGCCACACCGTGACCTAGCGCACGCACCCACGGAACCCACATGCGCGACTTCTGCGCAGCCTCTTCCTCCCCACCCCACCCCCACCCCGTTACCTGCAGCAGGCTGTGCTGTGACCCCGGCGGAGGCGTCCGCAGCAGGATGCTCTTCACCGCCACGTCCAGGCCGCGCCACCGCCCAGCGTACACCACACCCTGCACGTGGAGGATGCGGTTTAATTGCTGGCACCTGACGAGGCGCTGGCGAACCAACCAAAGGGCACCTTGCGCGCTCGCTACGTGCCCCACCTCCGCAACTTCACGTCCGCTGCCCTCCCTTGCTTTCGCGCCTTACTGCTTTCTTTCGCCCATGACATGACATTTCCCACAGGAACGAACGGATAGATGGGCGATCCGCGTCAGCAAGCGCAGCAAAGACACGCGCGCCGTACCTGCGCCCCTCTCCCGAGCTCGCCCAGCAGCACCAGTGCAGGAGGCGCCACGTTGCTGAGCTGATCTGGCGCCGCCAGCCCGCTGTCCGAAGCAGCGCCGGGAGGGACGCCCTCGGCCTCGCCGGTACCGGTTTGCGACCCTGATGCATGACGGTCGACCTCGACCAGCACCGAGAATAAATTCGTGTGGGCCGTGCGGAGGGGAAGGGAGCCGCTGCGGACAGATCCATTGTGGGGGGAGTCCAGGTTGGAACAAGATGTCTCCTCGTCTACGAAGCTCTGCGGCGGGCAAGGCAATGGAAGAAAGGCAGGGGCCGGGTGGCCCTAATCAGCTCGTCATTGAGTGGAGGTCCAGGCAGGTGACCAGCAGCCAGCCAAAATGGTCGAGCCTCACGCGGCCCAATCTACACCACAGCGCACTAAATGACCGCCTACAGCAGGTCTTTCACTCCCTGCAGTACAGCACACGCTTCGAAGCGCTACTTTTGTACCCTATCCAGACCGGCACGTGCGCCACGCACCCTGAGGCCACTGATGCGCATGTGCAGCCTTGAAAGGGCGACCTCTGACGCGCAGGGAGTGTGGCTGCTAACCGCGACCTGCTTCAGGCGCCGGTGATGCGCAGGAGCGTCGGGCAGCGGCTTCCGAGGCGTATCAGTCACGGGCGCCATGGCGCTATCCACAGCACAACCAGAACGGGCGCCAGCAGGATCCTGCTCCCGAGGCAGTGCCATGCTTGCGTAACCATCTCCCATTTTCGCCGGCAACGAGTTGTTGGCCGGTCTGAAAGGCTTTTGATAATGAGGTGTGGCAGCAGCCTTGCAGAAAGATATGTGGCTGGCGGCTGGCGGCCTCAAAGTTTTGCTGGCACTGGGCGCAACAGTGCCGTCAACCGAGAAGCTGCTCGTTAGTCCGGCTTTGATGTCGCCACTGCTGACCGTGCACAAGCTGTCCCCTTCCGTCGGCTGCCGCCGCCACCGCATCCAATAAACCCATGCAGCAATCCCCAGGGCAAACACCACGGCTGCTGCTGTGGAGCCCGCCGCAATGGCCGTAACCATGGAGTGTGCTGGCGGGCGGGCCTGATCGGCGATGCCACTTCCTGTAGAGCCCTCCTCAGGTCCTCGTGCCATAGCGACCGGCGGCAGCATCCCTCTAGGCAGCGCCGTGGGCCCCAGTGCCTCTGCAACCGAGCTGCTATTGAGGCCGATCGGCCGGCCCGCGCTGCCATCACCTGTTGTACCGCCAGAGAGACCTGCCGTCGAAGAAGGCTCCGCTGTGGAGGCCGCAGGAAACAATGAAGAGGCAGACGTGGGACTCGGACCCGCCGGTGCCTCCTCCACAACAGCTTCCCAGCGCACAGGTAGATTAAGAGCGTCAAGACGTGAGGGCTGGACAACATACGGCGCTGCAGCCTCGTACGGTAGGCGTGACGCGAGCGTTACGTTGCGACCCTTGAGGCCGCACCATTGAAATTGCCAAAACGTGATGCTGGACAGTCGTTGGGGCCCAGCAGCAGGCGCAGAAACGTTGCTTAAAGCGCTTTCCACATCGGCTGCCTGGGCTTGCTTCACACCCGACAGCGTCGATGCCAGCCTGGCGCGCACAAGGTCAGGCCGCAGCAGCTTCGAGTCGCGTGCCATGGACGCCAGGTCCTGAGCAACCCCTGGGTCGGTCACCACCGCTGTGCTGTTATGCACCGCGACCCAGGCCAGCAGCAGCAGCTCCTGCTCCGACACCAGCAGTACCACACCGTCCAAGAAGGCCCGAGGCAGGCCTGTGGGTCGAGGTGTTCCCTCGAGGTACAAGGGCCACCATACCTGCTCCGAGCCCGCAGATGGAGGGGATGGTGGTTGTTGAACAAATAGCGGTGCGGAGGCAGAGGAGGCAGCTGCCGCTGACCGGTCAAAATCCAGAGTCCAAAGGCAAGAGGTGAAGTTGGCAAGGCCGAGCGGCAAGCCAGCCGTTGCCTCTAGCCCAGGCTGATACGTGACGAGGGGGCCTATGATCTTTGTCCGCTGTTGGGGTGGAGGTGGGGTGCTTTGGGTCGACCGGCTCTCAGACAGAGCCCCCGACGAACTCGGGTGCAGCCCCGCAGTAGGCGGCTCCACCAGCACCAAGTCCCGCAGCGTGAGGGAGGCGAGTGGCGAGCGCAGGTTGAGTAGCGCAGGGCGGGCGCTCAAGTTGAGCAAGCGTGGACCCGCTGGGTTTCCCAAGATGGTGGCAGGTTGCGAGATGAAGGCCTGCCGGTGTCAGGTGGCGGTGCAACAGAGAAACGTGTGCATACTTCAGCCGTCCTCAATTTAGAGCCGATGCACGATGGGTGGGGCAACATTAACGCACAATTTTTGCGCATCGCAAATGCGCATCGCGGACGCCAGCGCACTACTCTGGTGCAGGGGTGCTCTGCTGGAGCGCCGGTTTCATCGCTGGCTGGCGGATGTACTGTGCCCACCCAGCCACCCACCTGCATTTCCGCCCAGTCGTCCTTCAGGTATCCGGACGCTGGCCCCATGGCTGTATCCCTTTTGGTTATAAATCGCACCGGACAAACGAAGTGTGCATCCGACAATCTGTAGGTGGGCACATGAGGGCAGAGGCTTAAAGTTTGTGGCGAACGCGACCAGCTGGACGCACCGTTGTCCGTGCATGCGCCAAGGAAGGTCGCGTAATATCACAGCGCAGTGGGGCACCACACCTCACCTCACCGCAACTGAAGCCCGATTGGCGACAGTCTACGTGCCTCCCTACCGCTAGCAGTCTGCATGCGCATCTCACATGAAGTTGCCCAGGTGCCTGGGGCGGAGGTTGTCATCATCATCATTGAGCACGTGCTCCATGGCCGTTACTTCGGGGGGACCACCCTCCGGCCGAAGTAACTGACAGGTGTCAGCAGGTCCAGTTGCTGGCGGTGGGCCGCCGCCAACGAGTACCCCGCCAAGTTCGTCCACGGAATACGCTGCATTCTCTGGCTCGACCGGCAAGCTGATGGTGGCAAGGGCGCTCGTGACGCCTCCACCAGCACCGTCATCCTCACACCCCGGCCACAGCGGAAAGAGGCAGGGGGATGCCTCGTGAACGGAAGCCGAGGGCACCAGCAGGACGTTGGTGTACTTCAATAACCGGCTAGTGAGAGAGGTCAATAGAAACGCGCCTGACTGCTCGGGTGCGCCTGGATCCTGCAGGGTAAACACCAGACCATGCACCGGAACACGGTTTGTTAATTCCCTGAGCGGTGCCGCCAAAGCACATTAGGCGGGCACGATCTTGAGTTCCACCAAGCACGCTCAGTCAGGAGACTGCAGGCAGCGCCGTGCACGCATGAGTAATTGGGGGTCTATCAGCGCTAGCTGACAATTATAATGTCTGTGGAGGGTTCTCTCAAGCTGTCCCACGTGCCGAGGCCCAAGTCAGCACTCAGACCCAATTTGCTGCATGCAGAGTTGCGCTTTGCCTATATCACTGCAGTTTCAGCTCCTTCGTTTGGTAACAGCAGCAGCAAATGCAGTGCGGTACCGGTGCTACATGCTGGCTATGTACCAAACGCGCAGGCGGGGGCACACTCACCCGCACCGGCTGGCCCTGACAGCTCCTAAAGACGGCTTTGTCCTTCAACTGGATGCACGGCTGTCCAAACTCCACGCTTGCTGTCGCTGTCGAGGGAGAATCCTGTCCGCCAATGTCCGCAGCCAACGTAGGTGCGGTCGAGGCCCCATCGCCTTGAGCAGCCTGCCCCGTGTTGGTCGCTTCCCATCTGGTGTGGGCCTCCGCTGTGGCCGCCCAGAACCCCAGCTCCTGCAGCTCCACGTACAACTCCACACACCCCACCAGCAGCCGGTCATCGTTGCTTCCTAGGACGGCGACAAACCCAAGCTGGACGAACCTGCGTTCGTTGGCCACAGACGCAAAAGGGAGCGAGGCCGTGAGTGAGAGGCAGAGTATATGGGAGCCGCCAGCGCTCTGCTTGCTGTGCAAAGTCTATTAGGCAGTGTTGAAAAGGAAAACGCATACGATGAGCGTAAGCGCGAAAGTGATGGCGTCGGTGTAGGACCCAGCTCCAGAGGCAGTCGAAGGGGTGATGTCCCTGCATGTTAGTTCGGCGGCGACCACCACCGTAGCCCCCGATGCGGCCCAGAATTCTCTCTGGGGTGACCCTATGCAATGCCGTGATGGGATGCCCTTCGGACGTGTGTCACGACGTAACGCTCGCGTCATAGACGGTGCAACCATGAACTGGCATGTGCTGTATGCAGCCAAGCAGCCGACAACAGTCCCGCACCCGGTCTATAGCAGCCTCTCCGGTACGAACCCAGATAGACCGAGCTGCATGCACGCACCCAAGCAGCCCGCGCAGGAAGCCGTACGGGTAGAACTGTGGGGCGCTGAGCGGGAGGCCCCTCAGCGTCATGTTCCACAGCTCCAAGCGACCCTGGACCTCAGAGGTGAGGTCCAGCAGGCCAGACGAGCCTTCGCCCAGATCCCAGATCGGTGGCCGCGCCTCGAAAGCGCCGCGTTCGCCGCCCTCGCCCTCACCACGGCCACCGCCCACGCTATCATCGACTCCTGGCGCCTTACTGGAAGAATCGCCCTGCACAGTCGTTTGATTCCCAGGCGCTGCGGCCGCGAGAGCCTGGGAGAGCCGACGCGGTAGCACGCTACCGCCGGTGATCACCACCAGCTGCTGCATAATGGGGATGGGCGCCCGACGGGAGCCGCTGATTGGAATATTGCACTCCGCTCCTCCTCCTCCAACATCAGCGTCTGTGTCGTCACCACCAACGCTGGAGTTGGCTGCAACGCTGACGCTGCTGTCCGCAGTGCCATACATGCTCCTGTGGGCAGCGGAGAGCGCCGCCGGTGGGATGGATGACCCTGCGGCCGCCCCAACGGCTCCACATATCGGGATCAACGTGCCAGTCAAGGTAAGGTCGTGCGAGATGTGTATGTAGAGAGGCGCCTCAGGATACATGGGCGTCTGCAGCAGCGCCAGGGTGTTGACCACGTCCTGGCCGCTGCTCGCCACCACCGACACACATGGGTGGGGCCCGACGGGGCCGCTGCACGTCACGGTGACGTTTTCCGCCATCAGCGCTGACGTGCTCCAGCGAGAGATCCACAGGAAGCCGGGCGTGATGATGAAGTGGGGCGAGGGCGCGGAGGCGCAGAGCATGGCCTGGTGTTGTGACAGCACCGCACAAGACGGCGTGTGGATGGACACATCCCGCAAAGTGAGGACGGCGCTGGGCGACCTCAGCTGTATGGCGCGAAGCTGAAGCAGCTGTGCGGCTTGCAGCTGCCTGGCCGGCGGGAGGATGGGCGCGAGTGCAGCGCCTGCGTGGGGCAGAAACGAAGACTTAACATGTCGTGTCCAGCGCGGCCTGTTGTGCGGGTTCGCGCAAGGGAGCGATCCTCGGGGTTCTACGTCACAGTGCCTGTTGGTGCCACCCCATGCTGCTGCCCACCTTGAAGGCTCACAGCCTGCAGCGTCAGCGTGGTGTTGACGCCCAAGCTGACGAGGGGTGTGGCCGTGCTGGACAGGTCCAGCACCGCCCCCGGTTCGCCGCGAATGACGACGCTGCGGTATGCATCTAGAGGCACAGGGGCCCCTCCGGACTGGAACGCCAGGTGCTCGAGTGCTAGGATGGGGCACTCGAGACCCTCGCTCGGGCCGGTCCGTGCGATTTTACTACAAGACTGGGCCAGGTAGTCGACGAATTTAAAGGAAACCGCACATTTCGCAGCTACTGTGATAGCGAGCAAGAGAAGCGTTTTCATTACTTTGTGCAGAGAGCTCTGCCAGTGTCGTTCACATTGCCATACTGTACGTCGCAGTGCCAAAGCACAAGCCGCAATTTCACACCCTTAGCGAAGTAAGGTCGCAACGGACGGTCGTATCTTGTCGAAAGGTCGGCAGAGTCATAAGAGCTTGAACAAGAGTTGATTTGCACTAAACGCACCACGGCACGGCACGGCGCACGGCAACAGTGTACCAACGTGACGGCCCTCCTGGAGCCACCCTCAAAACCGTTCCCAGAGCCCCGCAACTGCAATTCACACGTGTGTATTTAACCCAAAGCTTCTCGGTCGGCCAACTCGGCGAACTCGGCCCCGTGCGAAAAACTCCTATTCTCTCGACCTGAGCTCAGGCAAGATTCACCAGGGTTGCTGTATTCGGCGTGAAGTTCTATCTACAACTATGCTGTGTATACTGTATGGGCGGCGATGGCATGACCAGGAAGGCCGGCGTTCAACCGGCCAAGCGCCAGGTAGTAATCATCGCCCCTCTTTCTCTGCAGATTCCTCTTTTTTCATCACATCAAACAAGTGGCAAGGTTGGAAACGTCCGACACAACTTGGGGGCGGCGCTGACCGCGCGCCCCCCGTTGGCTTACTTGGCGCGTCGGGCGCGTCACGGCGCGGCGGCCGGCCGGCGGCACTGCGGCGGGACTATCCAATAAGGACTGACACACGCCCCCTTCCCCGCGACCCACCGATGACCCGCTCCCCCCCCCCCAGGCAAGCTCCGAGGCCCACCTGTGAATCATCATCGCCCGCTCTTCCGCGAATGTTTTGTACCTGAATTGGCCGTGCGGTGTGGTGCGGTGCGGGCGGTGTCAGTGCGGCGTGTCATGGAGAGGCTTACCTGTCCAGTTTATTGTGTGTGCGCGACCTTCCGATCAGCCTCCTTCCGCAGTCTCTCCGGCTGGCACAGCCGCGTGGCTGGCGGGATGGTGTCGAACTGGCCCGCGCCGCAGTCGACTGCCACCCTGGCGCCATCTGACGTGGTCACCAGCGGCCTTTCCCTTAACCTCGACCCACATGCCCTGCCCGTGGAGTGCATATGGCGTGCCCCACACAACTGCGGCATGGTCGGTTGCAGGCCGGTGTCGCGCATCACAAGCCCTCCGTCGGGAGCGTACAGCACCCCTTGCTATCTCTGCCTGCATAAGCGGGTAGGTGTCCTTGAAGAAGATATACGCCTCGGCTGCAGCAACTGTCTGGCTGCCTAGCTGCCGCAAGTCCGCATCAGATCGCCGCACCAGCTGATACCTCATTCAGGGACAGCATGCTAGCCGCGTGGTTGCTGCGGGCAGGGAACGGACACCTTGAAGTTTTTTTCATGGGTCCAGTCTGTCGCTGATCGGATCTGAGTCTGCCTGTCGTTACAAAACGATAACCAGAAACGGGGAAGGCAGCCTCTACGGACATACACACCCGAGGGTGTGATG
>LSYV01000002.1:848418-865061 GCA_001584585.1 Gonium pectorale
GGCGACTGGAACGCGCGGCTGGGGAGCGCCCCATCGGTGGACATCCCCGACATTGAGCAATGGGTGGAGCTCCGTGTTTCTGTCGTCCATTCCAGGTCTGTATTACGCCGATCGGCTGTTCGGGGGTGCGGGCTGGGCGACCCGCGAATGGTAACCGCTGGCCGCCGATGGACTGGCCCCTTCGTCGACCGCTTGCCGGACCCTCTACTAGTCTACTTATAGTCAGGTAACTATTCTGGTAACACACCGGGGGGGGGCGTCTGCTCGTATACCTCGCCCGCCATGCATGCCCTGTACTCGGCGCCCTGCTGGAAACATCACACCTTCGGGTGTGTATGTCCGTAGAGGCTGCCTTCCCCGTTTCTGGTTCTCTTTTTTGAGCTGGGTGAACTGGTGGGCGTGGACTTGGTGGACGTGGTGGATATGCATGGGTATCGTGCTATTCCGCCACGGCGGTCGGAAGACAGGGCAACGCCGAACTCGTTTGGGACGGCGCTAGCAGGGTTTTGTAGGACGCATGAACTCGTTGTGCTGAATGGGCGGGCTCCTGGAGACCAGCACGGCGCGCTTACGTGTCGTGGGGCGAAGGGTGGGGGGAGTGCCATCGACCTGGCGCTCGCCTCGCCGTCGCTTTTCCCAGCAGTAGCCGCTCTGAGGGTGGAGGACCGCCCCTGCCGCGCCCTTGCGGCGGGCGGGGAGCCCCTGCCTCTAAGCGACCACCACCCGGTGTCAATTGTGATCCGGGCGCTGCGGACTGGGCCCCGGCCCCGCCCGAAGGTTGGGCGTGTCTGTTTTGATGTGCAGCGAGTCGTGAAGTACACGGGGCTTTTTCCAGACGAGGGCTGCGGCCCCGTCAAGGTTGTGCGGGCGGCTGTGCATGCCTTGCGACAGGGTGAGATTAACGCTACAGAGGCGATTGAGGGGATTAGCATAGAGCTGTGGCGGTGTATGAACGAGGCCTTTGGTCCCGCTAAGGGCGGGGGCGGTAAGGGGGCGCCGTGGTGGACGGACGAATGTGCGGCGGCCAAGACGGCCATGCTGGCGGCCCGGGCCGCACTGAGACGCGACGGAGGGGCACGGGACAGCGAGGGGTGGGAGCACTTCACGTATTTACGGTGTGCGTACAATAGGGCTAAGAGGGCGGCTAGGAAGGCCCATGATTTTGAGAATCTGTGCCAGCTTGTGCGCGACGCCTGGCGCAACCCGCGGCCCCTATGGGAGCGTCTGCGGGGGGCCCCAGGCCGTTGTGCGCTGACAGACGTAGCTGAATGGACTGAGTTCTTCGACGTGTTGTTGAACGCCGGACTGTTTGAGGGTAGAAGCGAAGGGGCAGACCAGATCCTAAGCTTCGTGCACCTGGGGCCTGGGAATCATAGGGTGGGGGCGTGGCGCGAGGCTGAGGGAGTAGCGGCTAGGCGGGCGATGGCGGCGGCCCTCAATCGGCCGTTTGAGTTGGACGAGGTACTAACGGCGCTGAAGAGACTAAAGAACGGAAAGTCTACGGGGCTAGGGGTGCTGCCGGCGGAGGCGCTCAAGTATGCCACCCGGCTGCCGCAGGGGGGGGATGAGGACATGAGGCCCATGCACATGCTGGCCCCTGTGTTGCTAGAGCTGTTTGAGCACATCAGGTTGGAGGGCGAGTTTCCGGAGCAGTTCTGCGCGTCGTCGCTTACACCAATTCTCAAGCGGGGAGGTGACAGCATGTCTTGTGGAGGGTATAGGGGGCTTGCTGTTGGGGGGGGGCATTGGCCAAGCTGTACGCCTCCTTACTGGAGCGGCGGCTGGCAAAGTTTGGGGAGAATGTGGGTGTGCGTGAGCCTATGCAGGCGGGGTCACGTGACGGGCTTAGTACAGTGCATAACTTATTTGTTTTGCGGCACATGACCGTCAGGCATAGTTGCGCCTGGCCCGCGGGGGTGCCCCATCCCCCTGGGGACGGGCCGCTGTGGGTGTGTCAAGTGGATTTTGAGAAGGCTTTTGACAGGGTGCCACGGGACCTGCTGTGGATGAGGCTTGAGGAGCGAGGGATACATGGGGAGATGCTAGAGGCGCTGCAGAAGAGCTATCAAAAGGTCATTATGCAGGTCAAAGTGAACGGTAAGAAGGGACCGGCGTTTCTATCCAAGCAAGGGGTGAAGCAGGGCTGCCCCGCTAGCCCCGGGCTATTTGGCTTCTTTGTGGAGGTGGTAGCGGATTATCTTGATGCTACGGACAAGCATGAGTCGCGGGCTGTGACTGAGAAGGAGTGGGTTCCAGCAGTGCCGAGTGGGGATGGGTGGCGAAAGGTGTCACGGCTGTTTTACGCGGATGATTTGACCCTGTTAGCTACAAATGGGTCCCGCCTCTTTCGCGGACTGTGGGTGCTTTCGGTTTTCTGTGAGGCGTTTGGAATGTTAATCAACGTCAAGAAGTGCGAGGTGCTGCTCTTTGGTGAGGATAGGCTGGATGCTTGGGCGGGCACGCGGTGTCAGAAATGTGAGAAGTTGACGCCTGAGAACACGATGTTGCTGTGTGACGGCTGCGCAAAGGGGTGGCACATGCAGTGTTTGACGCCGCCACTTGCCCAGCCACCGCGCGGCAAGTGGTGGTGCCCAGAGTGTCGGGAGCGAGGGTTGGGTTATCGACAGGGTGGGGGGGGAGGGGTGCGCGACGAGGGGCCCCGCCCGTGGAGATGGGGCCGTTTCATGCTTTCAGGGGGCGCAAGCAGACTGTGGACGCGGATGGGGTCGTGTGCCTGGGAACGGAGCTGAAGTGGCATCCGCCGATGGCGTGCTTTGAGGAGTACACCTCGGTACCGCGGGTACAGCGGGCAAGGTGCCTTGGGCTCTACTACGGGCCGGGGCAGCCTTTTGTGAGTTGTGTGTCGGAGCTTTGTGAGGCAGGAAGAAGGGCATTCTTCACTCTTCTCAAGCGCCTGGATGCGTGTTCTGTGTGGGCACCAGCGGTGCGCGCGCAGTGCTTTGATACTCAGGTGCGAGCAGTGCTGTCGTATGGGTGTGAGATTTGGGGACCGGACATGTTGGTGGAGCTACTTGGCATTTCCACAAGTCATCCGCTTGGGCGAAGGTTCAAAACGCCTTTGTTTGAGCGTGCCATGAAGGACCCTGCAGTCCAGCTTCAATGGGCTTTCTTGAAGCGGTGTGTGGGGGCTAAAACGGCTCCTCGTATGTGCGTTTTTCGGGAGCTTCGACGCTGGCCCATGCAGCACTTTTGGCTGAGCACTGCTTGTCTGTTCTGGAACCGCTTGGTGAAGGGGCGAAGCAAGCCCTCGGGGGTGGCGTATCATGATGTGTTCCGGTATGATTTGCAGCTTGCGCAGGAGTCTGGGTTTCGGTTCTCGGACCTATGGGTTGCAAAGATGATGCTTGTGCTGGGTGCTTTGGGTTATGAGTGGAAGGCGGACACACCGCAGAGCGAGCAACTGGTCGATGTGCGGCAAGTTATGAAGACTTTCGAGCAGAGGCTTAACGAGGCCTGGAAGCCCTTTGAGGGTGGTGAACGTGTGGAGCCGCGGGGGTATGAGAGGGGTGGCCTGTCGCATTGTGTTTACCAGGGATGGATGGGTGCGCCTACGGGTGCAGAACATTGCCCTGTGCGGTACCAGCGTTTGCAGTTGCCGCTAGGTCACGTGCATGCGCTGATGCGGTTTAGGACGTGTGCCTGGCCTTTGGAGATATATCGTTCGCATGGGCGGGCACGGGCGGCGCGTTGCTGTCGTGTGTGCAAGTGCGGCCAGGTCGAGGATGAGAGGCACGTTGTGTTCGAATGTTGTGCCTACGATGAGTTGAGAAATGCTTGCGGTCTGAGTTTCGAGGACGATGCTGATGGGGGAGACATGATGATTAGCTTCATGAGCAGGTCTGATCCGCGCAAGTTGGGTACCTTTCTGTTCTCTGTCTATGAACGTAGGAATGCTCTGTTGAGGGCGTAAGCGGGGCTGTGCCGAGGGGCCAAACGGCTCGTATGGGCACTTGTAACACACACACACTTGACCGGACTGGTCGTTGCTTGGCATGTCAGACTTGGCCGGTTGGCACGGGTTCGGGTTGGCTTGTAACGGGAGTGGCAATGCTGGAAACCGGGAGAAACCACCTACTTATCGATTAAAACCCTAACCACAGTCATTTGACGATTAGCGCATGGTTAGGATCGGTTAACTTCTGTTTAAACCTGCTCCTTTTTGATAGCGTTAAGACATGCTGCTTGCATGCACAGCTGCAAGGTCTACCGGGTTTTGGCTCTCAGACTCGTCCGCCACAGCTCTCTCACTCCTCCCGCTCCGTTGGAAGTCCTCGACCTCCTTTGCGCACTGGGCCCAAGCCCACGGCGTAGTGACAGCCCTGCCACTCCACCGTAACCCAGCGCTACCCAGCTGCAGGCTTGTCACACCGCGCCCTGTGTTTTCTGCACTGCACATGGTCACAGAGAAGAGCGAGGGCGTCACCCCCCTTCGAACTCCACCTCGGCCAACACACCCTTGGCCCCAGACCCCCAGTCCGTCAGCCCTCTCCGAAAAGCACCCACACCAACGGCACCTTTGTGCGTCATCCGCCCACATCTCCAACTCCTACTCTTTGGGCTATGAGTGGCCTGCGGTTACTCAGCGGTCATATGGATGGTACGTGTCGCACAAGTAAGATTCGGTTGGGTGAGCCATTGAAATCACTTGAAGAGCGGTTCCTTGAGCCCTGGCGGGTACATGAAATTCCTGTAGACCAAAGAACCTTTATGGGTGGAGGGGTGAAGATGCGTCGGCACTACAACTGGATGCTTGCACCAGTGAGGAGTGCTTCTTGCCTGCGGTATCAGTATGTCTCCTTGCCTTTACAGCAGGTACACGCTGTTGCCCGTTTCCGTGTCTGTGCTTGGCCACTCGCTGTTTACAGGGACACTCATCTGCCCCGGGAACAACGAGCTTGTCGCGTGTGCAAGTCTGGGATGTGTGAACATGAATACCACGTTGTTTTTTAGTGCAGTACTTACGAAAGGTTACGCAATGAGTACGGAATTTCGCGCGCTGTTTGTCATAATATGATGCGGTTTTGGACTGACATTGACCCGTACAAGGTCGGTGCATTCCTTGCCTCAGCAGTTTACAATATACGCAAAGGTATCATGTGATAAGTTGCGCTTGTGTTTTTGGGTTCTGGGCCCTACGGCAAGGGTGTTTTCCCTCTCCGCTATGGCGGATCGGGGTCGGGAGCCAATCGGCTCGTGTGGCCTGCAACCCCTCTCTGAGGGAGCCTGTTTTTTGGGGGGCGGGACGAACGTCACATGTCTTGATCTGTACCCGCCCGCCCAACTGGAAACGTCGCGCCTTCGGGCGTGTATGGCCGTAGAGGCGGGCTCCCTCTTTCTGTGCAAGTTTCTCTTTTTTTCCTGTATTCTGTATCTGCTAGAGATGTCAGTCAGCAACGCAGTGCTATGTCAGCGGCCCACACACTCCTGGACAGCACACCCTCGCGGCCACGCTCATCTTTCTGAAGTGGGGGCACACCTTGCTCGTCCTGCCCAACGTCAAAAAAAGAGAACCAGGGGAAGGGGTCCAGATGGAACGTCAACGTCGGGTCCAGATGGAACATCCTCCGCAGCATGGCATCCAGCACATGCATCCCTGCAATGTGCACACGGTGCTTGATAACCTCATTCACAAACGCATCATCTGTGGTGGTTCTCATCACGGGAGGGCTGCCTGTCCCTGCCGTTGTCTGCGCCCTTTCTCGCCTCTCCGCCTGTAACCTTTCCACAGGAAAAAAAATCATCTACACACAGGGGGACATATATACCGGCGTGCGCCGGGCTGCTAGTGATGTGGCCTGCGGCCTTGCCCCACTTCTGCACCGCAGACGATTTCTTTGACATAATGCTGGCTGCACCTGCAGGGGGGGGCGGGCACGGGGTGCACAGCAAAGCAATCTTTGTTTTGGTCAGGGGTGGGATCCCTTGGGGACCCCCTCCGGAACCCTTACGGGAAACCGTGCCTTTCAAAGCACGCAAGCCCTGCCCTGCCTGCTCGGAACGACACCCTTGACACGTATGAAAACCTCAGGGCAACGCCGGCATGTTGGCATGGCGTCTCGGGCGTGTCAACTATGGTGGCCGCCTGTCAGCCCCACGCACATTGCACTGCCGCAATCGTAAGAGTCATTTATTAGGAATGCATATGCCTGGTTCCAGCTGTCTCCATGGACAAACTGACTGGCGCTTCACTTCGCCAAACTATGCAAGACATTTCAATATAATAATGCTTCAAGGCTGTGCAATTTTACGCAATGGAAGCGGTAGCCTCGACAGCCAATTTTTTGGTCAAAGCGGGCCTCGCCATTCTCCAGTCTCTTTGCCAGAAAAGAACGGCGCCTCCATTGGCTACACACTGCGCTATGCAATTCGTTGAGTACACGCGGTTTGGGCGAGTACTGCTGTTATGGTGTTACTCACGCGGAAGTGACCCCCAACGACCGGAATGCGGTTTGGGGGCGTACGGGGACTCACGCGGAAGTGACCCCCAACGACCGGAATGCATCATCGACGATCGAACGCTCGCTCTTGCTCTGGCCAATGCTCGGGCGGCCATGGGTCGGGCAAGTCAGCATGAGTCCCGGTCGCATTCCAGTACAAGAACACATTATTTGTTCCTTGCGCGATAGAGTACGTTTCTGGCTCCGGGAGCGCACTAGCTTGAATACATTACCGATCGGTTCCCCTTTTGCTAGGCACCCTGGGCAAGGCCTGAGGCCCACGACCAATTATGGCTGCTAGCTGGGTTGTCATCGGCTTCTTGCTGCTGGCGCAGCGCGGGAGGACAGCGGCCGAGGAACACGAAGCAGGTGTTTGCCCGCGCTGCGCAGACGACCCGCGCATCCAAGTCGCAAAGATTATGGCCGAGGCGCATGTTCGCGCCGAGGAGGTCAAGGCGGCAGAACAAGCGCGCGCCGAGGGGCGCCGGGCGCTTTCAACTGATTTCAGGACCTTCGCTATCCTTCTTGGTGAGGGGGAAAGGGGGCGGAGCAGGGAGAAGGGGTGGAGCGGGGAAGGGGCGGAGCGGCGGATGGGCTGTAATGTGTGCAACACGCTGTGGGCTGCAATGTGTGCAACACGCTGCCCTGTCCTGCTAGGCCCACCGCAACTGACGGGCCTAACTGATACGTTCCCGTCCTGGTAGGTATCTTTCTCGTCGGCCACCCTCTGCGGGAGCTTTTTAACAAGTGTTGTGCCGCACTGGACGCCGCCTCACGCAAGGTCGTGGACCCCATCCAGGCCTTCATTGTAGATCAGGCAGCCCCGATCGCTGGGGGGCTCGCCGCTTTCTGGCTAGTGGCCAGAGACTGGCCGCTGCGGCTTGGCAAGGGCGTTGCAGGCGGCATCGTGCACTGCCTAGTAGCGGTGTGGCAACGGCGCCTGCAAGGGGCACAGGCCTCGCCCGCTGCTGTCGCAGTGGCCGAGGTCATGCAATAGAGCCAGCTGGTGGCAGGGACTTGCTGTAGGGATCGGTCTTCCTGCGAGCTGCGGTGCAGATCGTTTGCACAAGCCAGATCGGGATGCCGGTGGCTGTAGGAGAGACTCGTCGTCCTTGTCCAGCTCGTTGTAGTGGCCAGTCGTGCCCGCGAAGGAGCGACGAATAGTGCGCCGCACGCTTTTGCCGAACAGGCAGCAACGGCTGGCACTCCTGTGGGGGCGCAAGGCGGTCGGTGGGGCGCAAGGCGGTCGGTGAGGGGCGCAAGGCGGTCGGTGAGGGGTGCAAGGCGGTCGGTGGCAGGTCCACGTTGAAGTCCAGTGGTAAGCATGTGGGGGCGCTGGTGGTGGGGCAGAACGTTAGGCACGCGCCTGTGGTCATTACCTGTGCCCGTTGCGGCCCATGGTGGCCTGGTCTCTGGGACCATGGTTCAGAGACTGAGCGGCCCTAGTTATGTGGCACTCCGCTGTTGCAGTGTGTGTGCGGGTATATTAGAATGCTGTAATTGAAGTCATGGCGGATACCTTTCAAAAGAAAGAAGGAAAGACCTAGAGGCGTGTGCCTCTTAGGTAGGTTAAGGGGGCGGGGTGTAGAGGGGCGGGAGACCCGCACCCTGTCCACCTCCGTCACCGTAGAGGGGGGAGGGGGAAACAGCAGATGGGTGCGCCAGCCTGCTGTCCCCGCCCATCTTAGCTGACACGTGCGGGGCAGATTTCGTGGGTCTTGGTGAAGGTTTTGCACTAACGTTCACAGATGATGTCCTGCATGTAGGCGTGGCTGCGGGTGGCGATCCCCCTGCATCACGGGTTGCGTCGTCAGCCAGAAGAGAGCAGTAGTCATTGCGCGCAAAGTGAGGGAGGTTTCCGTGTTTCTGCGGAATCGTCAGCAATCCTGAATGTGGACGGACTATTCCAAGAAGTCATGATCCACACGCACCGGCACATAGCGGGCACTTGTCAAGGACCATCACCGACTTGAAGCAAGGACCTCAAGTTCAACGAGTGCGCCAACGTCATTGGCTACATCCGGACGGCCGTCTTTTTGGCAAACAACTGCTGGGCTGCGACATTCGAGAGCGGGCCACCTAGGCCTTCGGCGGACCCTTGCACTGATGCATCTTGGTTGATTGGCGGTGCGGCATGCGCAGCACCACGCAGAAGGCTGTGTGCAGCTGCAAACTCTGCGACATGGCCAACAGCGGTGGCGTCGCGCGGCCTACCCAGCTGCAGCCCCTGGCATGTTCTCCTGCTGGGGCATGGACTTGGCGGAACTGCTTCCCCGGACTGTGCCCCGCGGACGCCGCGGTTACACGTACTTCATGGTCGCCGTGGAGCACTTCACCAAGCACCTGGAGCTAATCCCACTGTGCAACAAGAAGCCCGAGGAGACGTCTCGCGGCCTGCTGGAGGTGGTTTCCTGCTTCTCGGCGCCTGCTGAGTGGTCACAGACCGCGGCGGGCAGTTTCGGGGCGCATTCGAACAGCTTCCATAGCAGTATCTTGTCGACCACCGATGCACCTCCGCTGGCCACCCCCAGGCTGACGGCATAGCCGAGCATATGGTGCAGTTCGTCAAGGCGGCTATACGCAAGCACACACGGAGAGCAGCAGCTCGGACAAGACCTCCACACGCACGACTGGGCCCTCTACCGGGTCAGCCCACGGCACACTCCCCTACGTCGGTCACTCCCCGTCCCTACGGCATCTCGGTCCCTCCTGCAGCATTGGGACAAGACCCCATGCCATCGGCTGTGGCCCACGTTGCACATAAGCCAACATACTATTTGCCCTTACCCTTGCCACCTGCGCTCTTCCCCAGCCATACCCCGGACGTCCCGCTCGCCGCCTTGTTGCCCTTTCCGCCTCCCTTCCTGACTCCCCCGCCCGCGGCCACATCCGTCCCCGCCTTGGCCTTAGACTTGCCCTTGGAGCGCCGACCGAACTTTCGGCCTCCCTTGCGGCCTCCCTTGCCCCGACCGCAGTTGACCACCTCTGAGCCGCCCGCCTTCTTGTAGTGCTTGTAGGCGTTCCGGCCCGTGTGCTCAACTCCGTTGCCATCGACATAGACCTATGAGGACGGCACGCGACACGGGAGGTACGAGCAGGCGGTGAGAGTATGTACGGCGAAGCGAGACATTGGGGCGTTTCTGGTGGAACGACAGGCAGTCACGCGCTGCGCCGCTCCTCGAACTTGGTCAACATGAATACAAGCATGCAAAGACGGTAGAGTTGCGGCTTTCCCTACCCAGAACCATCCGCGTCTCCCTGCTTCAAGCAACCATCATGTCCGGCCAAACATGTCGGGGCGTTCCATAAAGTGCGGAGCCCCGCGTGTCCTCCCCGACGCAAGCGTCCCAGTTGAACGTACACACCGCGTACCTTGACTCCTGCGTTGTTCGTGTACCATCGCCCGGCGCCTGACTCCTCGGCCTCAGCCGCGGGCGCCGCCGGGCCTCCAGTGCTGCGGCGGCCGCGGGACCGGCCGCCACCCGACTTGGCGCCCCGGACGTCCCGGGCCCAATCCTCCAGCTCCGGGTCCTGACCCGCGCCGCTGCCATACGCACCGCTGCCGCCGCCGCCGCCGCCACGCGGAGACCCGTAGCCCGGGCCACCGCCGCCGTTGCCGCCGCCCAGGGCAGAGGGCGGGCACCAGGCGTTGCGGTGCATGGGCGCGACTGCAGAGTTCGCCGGCCCGTTGAACTGCTTTTGGTACAGCACGAAGACGGGCTCCGGGTGAGGCACGGTCCTGGGTGCAGTGGAGCCAGTCAACAGCAGGGAGGGCTGGGCACGCGGGCATGAATACGAGCAGCAGAAGCTGGATGACAAACTCGCGGGACCGTTTGATTGTGTAAAAGCGCGTAAAGTGCGGTGCAGGTGGTAGCAGAGGGCGCGCACGCCCAGTTGCCCCACAAGCGCGTAGCGAGGATGCCCCAGGGCAGAAATGGGTGCAAGGGCGACTCCCGAGAGCGTGTCCTGTCCACGTATGATAGGGTGTACACGAAGCCCGCCGACGCGTGCTTGTACCTTGGGTCGTAGCCTCCAGCCAGGGCCGCAGCAGGCACGAAGTCCGGCAACAGCGTCCACCAGGGCGCGTCCTCACCGCCCTGATGGCCCCCTAGCGGTGATCGCTGCGGTTCCGCCCGAGCACACGGCTGCTGCTGCTGATAACCCTGATAGTGCTGCTGCTGCTGCTGCGGAGGCGGAATTTGGCACTGATTGGGGTGTTGCTGGGCGTACTGCTGCTGTGGCGGGTAGTCCTGCCTTTGATGCGCCGAAGGTGGCCCCCACTGCTGATGAGCGTTGTGCCCACTGCCGGACCCGGCACCAGGTCGCTCGCTCCCGCCGAGGCAGCCCGAGACGCCGGTTCCAGTGCCGACGCCCGGGGCCTCCGCCGGGCCCCCGCCCATGTGGCCACCCCCGCTGGCACCGGGATGGTGGCATAACGATTGAGGCTGCTGAGGCGCCCGATAGGGCGGCAGCTGCAGACCTACACAGCCGCCGGGGAGGCTGTGGCGCCGACCGGCTTCACCACCGGGGCCGTACGCGCCTCCTCCGGCGGCGGATTGCGGCTGCTGCCGCATACCGCCGCTGCCGCCGAGGAGGCAGTCAAGGCTCTGGCGGCCAGCGGCGGACCGTCCCGACCCGCCCCCGGGGCGGTTGCCCATTGCTGGCGGCGCTCCCGGCGGGCCAGCTTCGTCCTGGGAGCAGTCCTCGATGACATCCTCGTCATCAACTCCCGCCCCTGCGGGCGCAGCACCCCAGGCCGCCGCGGCGGGCATGTCTCCACGGCACCATGCGCTTGCACCGGCGGAAGCTGGGTGCTGGCCTCCGCGGCAGAGCCCCAGCTGACCCGCATGCGGGGCGCCGTGCGGAGCCGCCGAAAGCGGCCCGGCGGGCAGCGCGGCCTGCACACCCGCCGGACCTGCCCTGCTCGGCGGGTGATGGGGAGGCCCCTGCTCCCTCAAAGGGTGCAGACCCATCTCGGCGTCGCCACCCCCCCCGTCGTCATCCTCCTCATCCAGCACCGCCGTGCGGCGCCGCTTTCTGCGCGCAGCGGGGCCCCGCGGTTCCGGCCCGCCCGCGCCCGGCTCCTCCTCGTCCTCCAGGGCGTCCATGCTGCCCTCGCCGCTGGCAGCTGCGCCACCACCGGCCGCCGGCGGCGCGGAAGGCGCCACTCGGCAGCCTAGGCCGAGAAGTGCGTCGTCGTCGTCGTCGCCGTCGAGGCACTCGTTGCCGCTGCCGTCAATGTCGTCGCAGTCATCCAGAATAACAACCGGCGGCCTGATCGCCGGCGCCCCGCTGCCCGCCCTTACGCCCGGCTCGCTGGGCCCGGCACTGCCGCGGTGTGTACCTCTGGCACCCGAGGCAGCCGGAGCGTGGTTATGCGTCCCATAGGTTGGCACCTCCTCTTCGTCGCCTGCCGCCAGGTCTATGGTGAATGTGGCGCGCCCTCCCACGCCAAGGGGGCCGCCCGCGACCGCAGCTCCCGGCCCGGGTGCGGAGAGCCGCTGGCGCGGGCGAACCGCCTGTGGTCCCGTGTCCACCGGGCTGCTGGCGGCGGAGGTGGGTGCCGAGGCGGGTGGTCTCTGAAAGAAGGACATTATGGACCGACTGCCCGAGGCAGCGGCCGCGGTTGCGGCGAGAGGACGGCGTTGGGAGCCGCCCTGCGCCGTCTGCGCCGCAGCCGGAGGGGCTGGGCGCTGCGCGGGCATGTGCTGCTGCTCCAGTTGGGGCGGCTGTTGGTGCTGTTGCAGCTTCTGCGACTGCTGCCGCAGTTGGAACTGATGTGGCGGCGGAGGCCGCTGCGGGAACTGTTCAAGCTGTGCCCGGTCGTGCAGCTGCGCCTGGTTAACCTGCTGCTGTTGCTGCTGCTGTTGCTGCTGCATAGGAGGTTGCACCTCCGGCGGCGTGATCACGGGCTGCATCGAGCGCGGCTGCAAAGAGGCATGGTGCCCTGAGGCGGGCGGCATCCCGCCTGAAGGCCCGGCAGTCGCTGTGCCTCCGGGCCTCCCAGGGCACCGCACGACTGGCGCTTGGGCTTGCGGCGTGCCCACGTGCGCACGCCCCACACGCTCAGACCCGTCCTCCACTGCTGTGCCAGGCTCCGCGACTGGCCCCTGCGGAGCTGTGGCGTACGGGGCCGCGTTCCGAGGCTGCGGCTGCCGCGTCCATTGGAGGGCCGGGAGGCGCCTCCGGCGCGTGGGCGGCGGCTCGCCCGGCAAGTCATCAGGATCAGTGGCCGCGCCCGCGGCTACTGCTGCGGCTGCTGGCCCGGCTGCTTGCACAGGTCGGCTGCCGGGCCCAGCGGCGCCCCCGCCTCCCGTGAGCTCGCCGAAGCCATGCCCCAGGCGCAGGGTGCTGTCAGCAGCTGGCCCACCTGTCTGCTGGCCGGGATACGCATCGGGGCGCCGCATGACGCCCTCCTGCGGTTGGTGGCGTCTTGCGGTTGGTACACAGCGTTGAGTACGAGCCGCCCCTTGCTTGGGCATCGGGGATCATTCCCCCGACCGCATATGGGACCACACGCACGGACATGGAACACCTGCCAGCCTTGCCGATACCATCGCAGTCACCTGGCATGAGGTTGTAGCGCGCTCGCCGTGATTGCCGCCGTCAACAGTGCCGCCGTCTCCGCAAGATGTCCCGAACAGGCTCTTGAAGGGAGCGGGCGCTGACCGACGCCGCGAGTACGCCTTCTGTACGGCTGACGCAAGGGCGGCGTCTGAGACTTGGCCGACTGCTGCGCCGGCCGTGCCTGGTGTGGCCGAGGCACTGATGAGGGGCGCTCCTTGGGTTGGGCCGCCGGCTGAACGGTGGTGAGCACCTGGGGGGGGGGTGCATACGGCAAAGGCCAGAGAGTCAGCTACAAGGGACAGGCATCTCCTCGGGTACGCTCAACCTGTTGGCCTCTTCATATAGGGGCATCCAACTAGCGAGGACGGTTCTGACCGTGCGCTGGTTCGGACACGGCTGGTTCGGACCGGCTTCGTCCGGCCTGTGCAGGGCCAGTACTTTCGGGTGTGGGGTAATGCTGCAGCTTACCCACGCGAACGAGCATGTGGACCCTATGCAAGGCCGGCCGCACCTGCCGGGCCGGGGGCCACGCGCATCAGCGGCGATCCAGGCGTCCGTTGCAGCTCTCCCTGCAGCGATGCATGCCGGTCGCTGGGCGGTTCTCCCCGCGCCGCGGCGGCGCCCGCCTCTGACCCTAACCCCGCAGCGGCAGGCGCCTTTGAGGGGTCACCCCGCCCTGCAGGCCCCGCGAGCACCCGCGGCGGATGCAGACCTGCTGCGCTTGCGGCGGCCAACCGGGACCTGAGGCGCGAGGCTGCAGCGAGTGGAGCCCGTGGAGCCTCCGCCACCCCCTGGAGCTGCTCCCGCGCAGCGCAAGCAGCATGCGGCTGCCGCCCCAGTGCCTGCGGTGCGGGCCCTGTTGACTCGCCGGCCGCAGCCGCAGCTGCAGCGGCACCGCCCGCACCCGGCACCTGGTTGGCACACAGCGGCCTGCGCTGCACAGGGACGGCGGCGTGTACAACAGGCCCCGATGGAGGTCCCGCTGGTATGGGTCGCGGAAGCGGACCAGCCACAGCCGGATTGAGCTGCGCCCGGGGCCGGAACAAATTGAATCGCGGCTGCTGAGTGTTCTCCTCCGGCTCCTCTTCGGAGCTGGAGGCACCTCCGCCGTCAGCTACGCATGTGCGGCATCCGCGCTCTGCCATGGGGCTGACATCGCTGACTTCGTGCGCGATGCGGCCAGGTTCTGCGGCTGCACTTGCAGCCGTGCCTCCACGCCCGCCAGCGCCGATGACGTGTGTTGCGCGCAGCACGTTGCGGAGCTGCCCAGCAGCCAGGGGATTGGGTGCTTGATGCCGTCCCGGCGGCGGAGGCTGCACCGGGGGCGGACCAACATTGCAGCCGGTGGCTGCATTGGGTCCTTCATTAGGTGCGGCAGCGGTTTGCGGGCCGGGTGCCTTGTGTAGCGCCGCGCCTCCTGAGGGCTGATGCCGCAGGGGTGTGCGTGTCGGCTGGGGTGCTCTGCCACGTGCCCGGAGGACATTGAAAACAGGCAGCCCCAGGTCCTGGTCGTCATCGCTGGAGCAGGTATCACTGCTTGTGTCCCCGGGCGCTGGCGGGTTTGCGTTGGCGGACACAAGCCCTCCTCGGAAGTGGGGAGTGCAAGCATTTCCAGCTTGTGACACCTGACGCTGATGTTGCTGGGATGAACAAGGCGTTGGGCGCCCTAGCACCTCAGCGAGGGTGCCCGGGGTCTGATTGCCCCCATCTGACTCGTCATCGGTTGCGGGTAGCAGCCCAAAGGACTCCATGGACTTGCTATGGCGTAAAGATTACTACGTAAACAGGAAGAACACCGCGCGACCGTGTTGTGCCGTTGCGGACACGGTGCGGACGGTCACCTTCATAAGACAGCTCGAGCTTCATATATCTTGCAAAAATCCACCTCCTCCAGTGCATTTCTGCCGTCGCGCTGAAAGTACACATTCGGCTCGATTTCGCGCCGCTTGGATTTTGCAACGGTGCACTAACAGTCTCACATGCGGGACACGTTCACAGCGCACAGCTTCACACGTATACTGGTATACAGATGGTATACGTTGGTATATGGCACTCAGGCGCCCGAGCCTACATGCACCCGATGGCAAGCCGACCGACCCCGAGAGCTTGGACCTCCATCCACGCAGCTCCTTTGGAGCAGTTCCCCTGCACGATCGTCACCCAAGACCATATCGAAAGCTCTGTAACCCAGCAAGTCCATGTTGCAACAGCGCAAGTCCCCAAAGAGCAGCTCCTGCCACCCGGGTACCACTCCCGGCCTGGGCTGAGTCCCAGAATCACCCAACTTTGGCGGGCTATATCACCATGTTAAGAGCTTCGAACGAGGCTGGGAAAAGAGCCACACACCCCTCTAAGGGTCCTCTACGGGACTGCCACGGTCCAGTCCTCGTTCGTAACTCTTAATCTTGCCGTATTTGGCCTGCCGTACAAGGGGTCTATAAGCACAAAGTCGTGACCCAACTACTGTCAGACCCCCATCCAGTGTCAATGTGCTCCAGTACGCTTATATGGAGATATGCGAGCGTTTGTGGGCTTGTCTCAGCCTTGGGCGGACCAAACCAAAGCTCGGGTCGGTGGGTCACGGTGCCAGATGACGGGGTCCAATCTGCTTTAATAACATGTAAACAACATAAATACAGCATCACATAAGCGATGCGTGTTCTCGCGGGCCCTGGAATGGAGCGGGCGGCCCAACTCGCAAAAACAGACTGCATTTCGCGAGGCGGAGTTCTCATTGAGGGCGCCACACGCAAGTACTTATCCTAACCAACATATAATAGGAACCTACAAACGTGATTTTCTCGCTTTGTTGGTGCTCAATGCACCTTCCAAAACAGCGGCAGTTGGCGACGGTTGATGACAGTTTGTGCGTTTCCTTGCGAAAGAGACTTTGATTACAGCTTCTGAGGAGTGTAGGCAACGTCGTACAGGTTTGCAAGGCGTCTTTTTGATATTTATGGGGACAAAAGAAGCATGTTCGCCGGACATGACAGAAATGAGCCCTCGGCCCCAAGGGTTGTTCGTATAGGGTGCACGTATGATACTGTATACTATTATGAAGTAAGGGCGGGCCTTTGGCCGGGGACTCAGCCGGCTGGCACACGAACCCTGGAGTGGTACCCGGGTGGCTCCTGCAGTGCTCCTACGCATCGCGGAGATTGCGGCCAGTGAGCAGGGACCGCTCTTGATGGCGCAGGAAACGTTTACGCAGGACACGTTCGCGTGCTGGATGGGAGACGAGGCCCACGCAACAATGCGTTCTTGTATAAAAAAAGAGAACTTAGCCCCTGCACCAATCAATAGCGCAGTAGCGGCTGCGTGCTAGCGTGCATGGCTGTGTCCCGGGGCGCACAATCGTGGTTCCAGCCATCCTCGCTGATGGGGAGAGGGGTTAAAGGGGGGAGGGTGTCCCTTCCCCCTTCCCGGGGCGCACAATCGTGGTTCCCGCCATCCTCGCTGATCGGGAGAGGGGGTTGAAGGGGGGAGGGTGTCCCTTCCCCCTTCCCGGGGCGCACACTCGTGTTTCCCGCCATCCTCGCTGATCGGGAGAGGGGTTGAAGGGGGGAGGGTGTCCCTTCCCCCTTCCCGGGGCGCACACTTGTGTTTCCCGCCATCCTC
>LSYV01000002.1:865501-903977 GCA_001584585.1 Gonium pectorale
CGCCATCCTCGCTGATCGGGAGAGGGGTTGAAGGGGGGAGGGTGTCCCTTCCCCCTTCCCGGGGCGCACACTCGTGTTTCCCGCCATCCTCGCTGATCGGGAGAGGGGTTGAAGGGAGGAGGGTGTCCCTGCCCCCTTCCAGGGGCGCACACTCGTGTTTCCCGCCGCGCATGGATGCCGCTTTTACGGACTTCGTCGCGCCTCGTCCACTTTCGACAGTCACATCATCTATGCACTCACCTTTCGCCATATCGGCACAGACAACGCTCTAGCAGACCATCGCTACCTAAGACTGCCCGAACCGCTGGAACAGCTACGCCCGGGCCATCGTTTGACACTCGTCAACATATTTTTCAATGATCTTCTAACGTATAGAAAGTCGTCCAGTTCGTCACTGGTCGCCCAGCCTTCAAGGCTTGATTTTGTGCCCGACGTCGCTCCGATCTTCGCCCCCCCTTGGTTCTTCAGTAGGGCTTAATATTTGCGACCACCTCATGTTGATCGGCTGCCGCGGGAGGGCCCCGTTTCGCCAAATTGATATGCGTTCAGCCGTACATGTTATGCACAGGTATTGATTGGTTAACCAGAAGGCGCCCCCGGTCCCATTGTAACTTTTAGTCTTAACCAGAAACTGTAAAGGCAGATTGTATAACCTGCGTGACGCACAGATTGCCCCTCACGCGCACGTGCACGCATGCATGGCCATTCTCCGGGATGTGGATGATGATGAGGGCTGGCGCCGCGGCAGCCTCCGCAGCGCGCCTGCGCTATACCGACACTGCTGCTGGGTATTCAGCCCGCCCTACCTGCTGGTAACGTCGCAGCGTTGGGTGTGTATGTCCGTAGCAGCAATCTCGTGGATTACAAAAGCGATGAGCTCTGCCACGAGGAGGTAGGCATGAGCCGGGCGAAGGGTCGAACGTCACATGTCTTGCCTCCACCCTACTGGAAACGGCGCGCCTTCTGATGTGCATGGCAATAGAGGTGGGCTCCAGGTGGGCTCCGTGCCTCCGTCCTACTCTGCAGATTTCTCTTTCTTCATTGACTTCGAGGACAACGGAAGTCCATTCGTACCAGGGGTTTGTGAAGTAATCACAAGTCCGTTGGTGTCATATACCAGGCCAATGCCCCAGCAGGGCCTTGGCCACCCCTCATTATCACCCTTAAGTGTCATGTGTCGTTGACGGCACGGCTAACCACCACAACCGTCTGCTGTGGAGGTGCTACAGCGGCAAGCCTCGCTCCTGCCTCGCTCAGCTCTACTCAGTAGTGTCTGCCCCGTCATGTGGACGCCTGACAAGGCCTGTACGGCGGGCCCGCAGCACCCGGCCGTAAAGGGGCGTGTGCACGCCCAGGATAAATGCAGATTGGAAGGGCGGTTTCCCATCTCGCGAGCCTACATTTGCCAGTCGGAAGAATGGGGATGGCGATTCTACCAGGGAAAAGCACCCCAACATGCCCCCATGAAGTCATACCGCCTTTGGCTCCGCGATGGTTGCTCCACTGCGACATAGCGCGGAGTCGTTACATCGACCTACCCTTTGTAGGGGGGTACAATTCGTAAACCTACCGACCAGTGTTGCTACCAACTTACTGGGACATAAACCAACCACCAAAGGTTTATAACCCGGTTAAATTAACACAATGTTGACAGCAAGCGGGCAGCACCGCACGCTGACCGCACGGACGACAACACCACCGCAGCTCAACCTTGAAACCTTTGCAGAACACCGGGTAAGATGGTCAGCCGGTGGTTGGGGGCCGGGACGAACGTCACATGTCTTGCTCTGTGCCCGCCCGCCCTGTTGGAAACGTCGCGCCTTCGGGCGTGTATGACCGTAGAGGCGGGCTCCCTCTTTCTCTGCAGATTTCTCTTTTTCCACCCAAGCCTGTTTGTCATGCCAGATCACGGGATTAGCCTAGTGGCGGCTGTGACTATCCATCACTTAATTGTGATGGTACAGCAGGTAGTGGAGTATATGTGGTCCCACACGCTAACTGTAGCGATGACGACGACTCCTCACGGCTCCATCATTACGAACAAACAATCAGCTCCAACCAGCTGTCTCACGCAAGATACCAACTGAAATTATCCTAGACACTCATGCCGGGGCCCTGACAAGTGACGATGGCGCTGCTGAGGCCTATCGGGTTGCCAGCTTCGACGGTATCATGCGGTCTGGACTCGTCTTACAGCGTATCCTACGGCTTTGTGCCTTGTAACAGCGCAGCGCCCTCTTCACGACAAGCGATAGCGAGTCAAGGAGCGCCTGTTCCATGCGCTCTCCGGGCCCATACCCAGGCGTCGGACTCTCGGCCACTCTGGAGTAGTAACAGTCTTCTCAACACACTGCCTAATACCCCTGGCAGGTGGAGGCATAATCATATAAGAAAAGATATACTCTGTAATGCAACATTAGCGCCAATGCGCAGAGCGTAGGATACAGCGACCCATTGACCCATCGTAACCCGACACGCACATGCCTTTGTCTCCTTGGCGAACCCGGTCACGGGCAGCACGCCATGCGGAATCCAATATACCGTATCCTGTTCAACTCAATATCTCACGCAGCTGACAGCTCTGCCGGTAAAACCGACGTGCCGGTAATCCAGCACTACATGTTGAGAAAACCTGCAGAGAGAGAGGGAGCCCGCCTCTATGGCCATACACATCCGAAGATGAGACGTTTCAGTGTAGCGGGCGAGTTGGCGCTAGACAAGAGAGGCAATAGCAAACGTCCCACCCACGAACCACCACAGTCACTTGCATGTGATGGCCGTGCAAAGATTGTACAAGCGCCTGCTGCGTCTGTCGGTTGCCAGTTTGGGGCGGGACGAACGTCACATGTCTTGCTCTGTACCCGCCCACCCTAATGGAAACGTCGCGCCGTCGGGCGTGTATGGCCGTAGAGGCGGGCTCTCTTTCTGTGCAGGTTTCTGTCTTTTTTGCCATCCAGGCATGGTTTGGGAGAGTCTGTGCGTACGGTGTATCGGTTTATTGTGCGTGACGCTCACGGTGAAGCAAGCAGGCAGATAAATACGCCATGTAGCTGGCAGCCCATGCATACAGGACCCCGACCTGGTACGAGCGCCACTCCCATGGTTGGTGACAGGCAAAGGTGTATTCACTAGATGGGAACATGCGAATAATCTGTTATCATCTTTTCTATCCAGAGCTTTTGCACGCCCCTGTACGGCCGGGTGCTGTGTTACTGGCCCATGACTGGACAAAAAAGAGAGAAACCTGCACAGAAAGAGGGAGCCGCGGACAATTGTATAAGCCGCTGCTTGCGTCTAGTCGGCTTTGCCGAGCTGGGCTAGGCCTTGTCAGTTGTGGCAGTTGTGGTGGTACACGGTAGCCGCGCCGTCGACAGGGCTTGACGCTGGAGGCAACTCAGGAAGCGCCGAACATCGTCGACGCCGGCTAAGTTGGAGAGTAGGAGGCGCAGAGAAGCGCTGGGCTGAGGTGACCTCTTGACGGTAGAACCGGCAGTGGCGGGAGGCACTGCCGCAAGTATCAGTGCATGCGTTCAGTCGTACGTGAAGACGGGCGGTGCTGTATGCGACGGACTCTGTGCAGGCTTCGTCGGCAATCGAGGGCTGCTCGACCCACTTGTGCCCAACCTGGGGCGTCGAGTGGCTGTACGCGAACAGCATGTGGGGGTGAGCAAGGCGCGGACCTAGCCAACCGTCATTCCTTTCAGCATCTGCGCACGTGCAGAAGTGAGGGTATGTGGAAGCAGCATACAAAAACACTCTCTTCTTAACCTGAGCGCCGATAGACGACTCGAGCGTGTAGAGTGTTGGCCTCTGGATTTCTGGCGCGGCAATCCTATTAACATGTAGGTTGACAGCGAACACAAAACTAAATCTAATCAAGAATCGGTGTCACTCGGTGTCTCGGAATGACGGGCTCGCATCCACGCGTGTCCAACCTTGGATAGGTGATGTACTCTATTTCCACCGCTTCGCACGCCATTGAAACGTGAGTTCCGTGGATTATGCACGTTGCTTTGATATGTGTTCTGGCAGACGTGCATGGGGCGCGCGAGCATCAGTCAAGTCTTAGCAACCAGCTCGCAATGAATTCAAGTTTGCCATGTATGTATGCTGGAACCGACGCCCCTGTCTACCGCTGTCCGGTTTGTCACTGCGACGCGGTCACTGCGGTAATGCCACTTAGTATAAAACGTGCCAAGGCAAACACCGTTGTACATGTGTCGTGGCGAGAAACATCAGCTTGTCCCACTGCCGTTCCGTATGAGGCGTAACGCTTTGATGCAGCCGCGTTGCTCAAGGCTTTAGGATGCACCCTGAAGGGTTAGGAGCTCAACCCTTCCAATGACACCATGAAACCTAATGTTAGGGAACCTGCTGTACCGAGCCGCGCGACGCAGACGCGTATTCTTGCGCCGCCTACCGGGCAACAACTTTTTAGTCGACATACTTAGTAGGCATAGAATGCTAGCCTCTGCTTTGCACTGCTGATGATTGTCCATCTTGGGACTCGTCTGCCTATTTTGAGAGTTTCCTTCGCCTTCTGAGACACGGTTGAGCAAATAGACATTTGTGTGGCTTATGTGCTGAGAGGCAGCAGAAAGCCGGAAAGCAGCGATGAAAGCCGCTGGCCCTGAAGAGGCTGAGTGGTCCCCACAAGATGTTGCTTGGGATGGGCTCATGCTCACCGCCCAGAGCAATGCCGGTGGTGAGGACCCCTTTTGCGAACTTCTCGCCTGGTCGACCGAGTGGGCCGAACGCCTCGCGCCCTCCCTGCGCAGGCACGGAAACGATTCCTACCATTGATAGGTACTACGTGAAGGGCCGTGGAGCGTCAAGCGCGGGCTCCTCCACCGTGTTAACGGCGCATCTCTGTCGGGTGCGTCTTACGCCAGGCCGCCCGGTGAACGGAATCCCAGCGCAGCGGCCACTTAACAAATCCTTTATTCGCTGCGCAGGTCCCGGGCTGCAACTCGGACCTCACGCGCGACCTCGCGTATTTCAGGTGCGGCGCCCGTTCTATTAGTTCACTGTTTTTTAGCAATAGGACTGTCCAAAGCATGTAGGCGTGGGGCAGCGCACGTTGACCTCCCGGAGCCCGTTCCGGGTTTCATTTTCGTGCCTGTCGCCTACTTACGTGCGCGCAGGAAGTACCGCATATGCCGGGAGCATCTCAAGTCGCCGGTATGTTTTCAGCGCTGCACGGAGGCGGAGGGACGGAGCCGCGCAGTAGTGCAACCCAACCCCTCGTAGGCCCCCGCAGCCCCCGTTGCGGTGCTTTACCTAGATGCTCGGTCCGCACATCTGCGTAGAGATGCGTATGGCCAACTGCAGACCTAACTGGAGCTAAGATTCAGTGCTCTACAGCTGTGACCGGTGTTCGTGATGTGCAGGTCCTTGTTGTAGAGGGTGTCCCGAGCCGCTTCTGCCAGCAATGCTCCAGGTGAAGATGTACCTGTCATGGCAACGGGAGGTGCACCGAGGTTGTGATCTTCTCACGGACAGGACGGGGGTTGTCCTTGTCCGTGCGCTCCGTCGTAACCCACCCCGTCTTCCCCCGTTTCTCCGTGCTGCGCTTTGCGAGCCTCTTTACTGAAAACGCCCCAATTTCCGCTATCCCATTCCTCCCGCGACTGCAGATTCCACAATGTGAGCGAGTTCGACGGCCCACAAAGGTGAGGTGCCTGTCACATAGGGGTTGTGGCTTACCTCTGAACATCATCGCCTCCGCTGCGTGGCGCGCTCGGCACGATGCGCTCCGAACACTCTCGCGTGGCGTCCCGCTTCCCAACCTTACAGGACATGCCGTGTCATGCTTGAGCGGCTGCGACTCAAGCGCAGCTCGGGCAAGGCCAGCGGCGGCAGCGGCCGGAGCCGGGATACGCGCAACGCCGACGCCACGCACCGCGCCTCCTCCTCACGCTCCAACTCAAAGGAGACCGAGGTGCGTCTCCTCAGCCGTGCGACTCGCGCTCATTTTCCGCGTTTGCGGCAGCTTACCGTACACCCTGTACGCCTTGCGCAGCACTCGCTGCCGCGTCCGCATGCGCCCTGACGGCACCCTTGTCCTCTCCTCGCGTGTCCCCCAACACCAGGACAAGGCCACTGGGGCCGAGCCCTCGCGTGGCCTCGGCCCCAGCCTCAGCGGCGAGGGCGCCGACTCAGAGCCTGCCAAAGGCGGCCGCGCCCACGGCGGCAGCGTCAGCAGCATCGCCGCCCTGGGGACCGGGCAGCTGGCGCCATGGCTCATGCTCGACGGGTTGGGCGGCCTGGGCCAGCTGCCGGGCGCTGGGCTGCTGGCGGGAGGCGGCAATGACGACCAGCTGGAGGGCTCTCTGCAACTGCTGCGCGCCCAGAACGCGGCGCTGCTGCCGGCGCTGGGCCGGCGCGACGCCGGTGTCGGCACGGCGCTTGATGTGCGCACGGCGGCTGGCGCCCTGGGGCGCCAGATGAGCCGCGAGATGGCGCGCGTCGGCGGCTCGGATGAGGCCGGGCTGCTGCCAGTGCCGCTTTTCCGCGATGCGCCCTACGGCCACGCCGGTGCCGGCATGGGCGGGCAGGGCGGGCTGATGGCGGGTGCCAGCATGAACGATATGCTGCAGCGCCGCCTGGAGCAGATGGGAGCCCGCGGCGTTGCGGGCGCCTTTGGCTCCCCCATGCATCAGGGCGACAGCGCCATGCACGGCAGCCCTGGGGCGACCGAGGCCGGCGGCGTAGGCAGCAGCAGGGCGGGGGGACCCGGCGTCCGGCTGGCCGATGATCACGACCTGGAGCAGCAGATCCGCGCAATATACAGAGAGGTAGGCGCTTGGATGGAACCTCATACCGGTTGGCACATGCCGGCCGTCTGGTGGTTGCTGACACCTTGGGACCGCTGCTGGTTGGCTTGTGCCATGAAGCGCTCATGACGACGCATGGCTCGCCCCCTCGTCACCCCACGTGTTCCCCCTTGTACAGATGGACATGAGCGAGATGCCCAACCAGCAAAACCTCCTGCTGCAGTCGCTGCAGCAGCAGCAGCACCCGGCCGCCCTGGCGAGTGGCCGCGTGCTGTCCGGCAACAACCCGCACCTGCTGCAGTCCACAGTCAACGGGGGCGCCCTGCCCGGCCGCGGTCAGATGCAGGAGCCGCACGGCGTCTCCATGCGGACGTTGTTCCCGCGCGGGCCGCAGATGCAGCCCGGCCAGGGTCTGCTCAAGGCCGGAAGCTTCGGCTCCGACACCCGCTCGGCCCCGGCCCCGGGCTCCCACCTGCCCGGGACCCAGTACATGGACCTCCTGGGTCTCCTGCCCCAGCACTCCCAGCCGATGGAGACCACCCTGGACGTCGACATGCAGATGGCGCCACAGGACCCTGCCGCCATGGCGGCTTCATACAACCACTCGGCTCGCGCCTGCGCGTGGCAGGAGCCGGGTCAGATGGGCGGCGGTAGCATGCGCGTACTGCGATTGACGCCGAACCAGCAGCACCACCAGCAGCAGCCGAACCTCCCAATGGAGGCCTACGTCGGCGGCAACAGCATGGGCTTCGGCACCATGCAGGGCAACTTTGGTGGCGCTGCCGCCGGCGGCGGCGCGGCGCACGACGGCAGCCGCGTCGGCGGCGCCGCCCGCGTCAGCAACGATAACAGCATGGGGTCGCTGGGTGCTCGCTCCATGGACACGCGCGGCAGCGAGGACATGGCGATGCCGCAGAGCGGCGGCCGCGGCATGGCCATGGGCATGGCATCAATCCCCGAGGCGGGCGACGGCTTTAACCTGCACGAGTGGTGCAGCCCCGAGGACGTGGACGCGGCGCTGGACCACCTGATGGAGGAGGCGGGCTCCGGAGCCGTATATCAGACCGGAAACGATGTAGGTTTTGGGCATCCGGGTACGGGTGCAAGCAACGGAAGCAGCCGCAGCTCGGCATGCGGGCGTATGTTCGCAGGCAGGCTTACCTCGCGCAGAGTGCGCGAAAACGTGCAAATTGGCCGGTAACGGCTGTGCCTACCCTGCCTGACCGCGTCACTGGCCAGCGGACCCCTCAGCGAAACCTTACCGCTTGTCGTAATGCCATATCTGATGGCCCCCGTCGGCCCGTCCGCCTGCCCGCTCCACGCCGCCCGCAGGCCCCGGCCCTGGAGCGCATCAGCTTCAAGCTGCACAACGTGCACCCGCGCGAGCTGCCGCGCGGCCTGCTGCCCGCCGTCAGCAGCTGGCTGGCGGGCGCGCCGGGTGAGGTGGTGCAGGGCTCCATCCGCCCCGGCTGCACGCACCTCATCATCGACGTCTACCTGCCGGGCAAGAAGCGCCGGGAGTCGTTCGAGGGGTACAGCGAATCTGGCGCGGCCCCGGAGGGCGCGCCGTTTGGAGCTCACTCCAGCAGCGTTTCCTTTGGGGACGTGGCCGCCGCTGCCAGCGGCGGCAGCGCAGCGGCGTCAGTGCCGGGCGAGGCCTGCCCGCCCTCGCCGCCGCTGAAGGCCACCGTCGCCGCAACCGCTGGCAGTGGCGGCGGGCGCGTGCTGGAGCGCCTCCTGGCTGCAGAGAACGGCCTGGTGGCGAGCCTGGACGCCGCCATTGCGGCCGTGGGTGCAGAGGCAATGGGCCGGTCGGCCGGTGGCGTGTCGGCTCAGGGCGTGGACGCCAAGGGCGTGGAGGGCGGCGGCGTGGCGCAGCGGCTGGGCCAGTTTGTGGTGCACGGGGGCAACACGCGCACTGCGATGAGCACCTTCAAGCGCATCCTGGGGCCGCGCGCGGTGCAATCCATGACGGTGTCCGTCGGCCACCAGGTGCGCGGGGTGCGCGAGCTGCACCGTTCTCCCGTCTCCCATATGTGTTGAGCTATCGTCGGTACCGGTACCGTACTGCCGCGCCTTATCCGAAGGCCGAGCGCTACCCCCGAGCGCCTTTCCCCCTCGCGCGTTGCACGCAGACGCTGACCTTCTCGCCGGAGACGGGGCCGCGCCACGTGGCGGACGTCCGAGGCACCCTGGCCGGCCTACAGGCGCCGCTGCTCCTGTCCGTGTCACCGCTGGCCGTCGTGGCAGGTACATGCTGCCGTACCTGCCGCCATTCCGCATGGCTTGGCAAGCGGTAGCACCCTACTCTATGCTCCGTGCGTGAGCCCCGTACCGACATGCGCTTCACCTCACTGCGCTCTCGCCTCTTCGCACGTCCCTCGCCCCCTGTTGCTGCTCCCGTCCCGTGACGGCACGTGTGCGTTTCCGACGCTGCGACGCTGACAACCGGCGCTGTCTGCCCGCTGTGGACGGTTTGTGTTGTTTGCAGGTGCCGAGAGCAAGCTCGTAGTGCGCGGCTCGCACATCAGCCGCCCTGGCAGCCGCCCGCACGTGCGCTGCCGCGGCAGCCACGTGCCGTGCGAGCTGCTGGAGGCGCCAGGCGGCGCGCCGCGCAAGCTTCGGCCGTTCGCCATCGCGGAGCTGTCGGCGCTGGTGGAGGAGTCGACGCTTCCGGGCAGCCACCGCGCCGAGGCGGCTGCCGACTGCACGGTGGGCCCCGTGCTTGGCGGTGATGACGAGTCATCACAACCTCCCTCACGGCCCTTATGGACACACACTGTTCACTGGAGCCCGAAGCATCTGCATGCATACATGCGTCTTGTGCACGCTGCTCCTAAATGTCACTTGGCAATGTTTGGCGTCCGTCCGGCATCCTACCCTGTTCTTCAGATGGCCGAGGTGAGCATGACGGCCCCGGAGTCTGGCCTGCTGGCGCTGGAGTGGGAGACGGAGCGACCGGTGGGCGAGCAGGGTCTGAGCGAGTGGCTGCCGCTCATCGCGGTGCCCGACCAGCAGATGGCCATGGAGATCAACCGCCTAGCGACCGCCAACGAGCGCATCTGCAGGAGGTACGTGCGTGCGGCGTCGACACGGAAGCCCCCGTGTGACTCCTGCAATACATGCACAACTGGGCGGTCCCCACTGACTTGTGCGCTCGCTGACACTCGCGAAACACTTCGGATGCCGTATGCAAAAGTTCCTCGGATGCCGGCCTTGTCGTGAAGCAGGGGCCCGTGGGCATCCCTTTCTCGGTCCTCTGACCGCCCGCTCGCCCCCTGCCCGCAGGCTGCGGCCGTTCCTGTGCGATTTCGGCCTGGTGCTGGACTTCGTGACCCGCGTGCAGCAGCAGGTGCTGCTGCCCGTGCAGATACCCGCCGACGTGGGCGCCCCCGGAGAGGACGGCGCGGACGGCCCCTCCAGTCAGGACGCACGCACGGACAACGTGGACCAGTTCGAGAGCTACGGACCCGCGGGTCGCGGCGTGAGCGGCGGCGGTGAGTGCTGCGCCTTGCCGTGCCGTGCCGCGCGGGCTCTCCGTGGCCTGTAATGTGCGGGTGGGGGGGGTGCTGGGTAGGCCCGCGCGGCGGTAGCTGGTCAGCCATGTGGACCGCGGGCCATGATGTGGCCCTGACTCCCTGACCTGGCTTGAGATGGTCGCCTGCTGCTGCTCCGTGGCCCGCTGAGTGCCGCCCTGGTCTCCTCCTTTTTGCACATGTCATGTTCCACAGGTGGCTCCACCTCCGTCAGCGGTTCGCACGAGCCGACCGACTCCCTGGACGACATGATGCGCCGGCCGCGCCTGTCCAAGAAGCACCTCAACCGCGTGGCCGCCCTGGTGCCGCAGCTGATTGCCTTCGCGGTGAGCGCGCCTCTGCAGCCGGTGTCGGCCCGTGTGGATGGGTCGCAGTAGGGACGAATGGCGCCCGCATGGAGCAAGGCTGCAGCGCCTTTCGCTGCGTCTGCGCTGTGCAGAGGGGTGGCAGCCCGCATCCGGACACATCCAGACCGTCGGTATCTCCCGCATCCCGACATTGCTGCTTTGCATATCATACACCTCGGATTGGATGCCCATGCGTTCGCGCGCGGCCCTGCCTGGACTGGAAACTGCTGCTGAATCCCAGCCCGCTCCCATCTCTCAACTTCTGTCCTCATACTGCCACTCTGTACGCACGCAGGCTGACAGCGGTCTGCCCAGCGTCATGTCGTGGCTGCTGGATTTCATGCTCGAGTACGTCACCTTCGGAGACCTGCCCGCCGTCTTCCAGGCCGTCGAGGACGTGGGCGGACCCACGGGGCTGCCGCTCCTGCACCGCGCCGTGCGCTCCGGCAACCCGCGCTGTGTGCGCGTCCTGAACGTCTTCGCCACCGCGCACGGCATGACGTGCAACTTCGCGCAAGCAGCGGGTAGGCGGGTAGTAGTGGGTAGGGCGGGCGGGCGGCAGTCGGGTTGGCCATCGGCGTGCCATCGAGGTACCGTAGCTTTGGGCGATTGCTGATCGCGTCCAGCAACGCCCCGCCGTGACGTCGTGCAGCGATTGCCGCCCGTGCGGGTTTCCACGTTGGTGCACCATTCCACGGGTCCAGCGCAACGAGCAAGCCGATGTCGCGCTGCCGGCACCCATGCCCACGTCCACGCTTCTCGCTTCCCCTCCGCTCTGCCCCCTCTGCAGGCCCCTTCCTGATCACGCCGCTGCACCTGGCGGCGCTGCAGCCCATGAACACCATGATGCTGCAGGCCTGCCACTCGGCCGGACCCGACATCGCGCAGCTCTGGCACACAATCACCGACGCCGCCGGCCGCACGCCTGCCGCCTACATCCAGCGCCAGGTAACGCAGCTGACCGGGTTGCTTGCCTTGCCGCGCGGTGTCTCAGATGCAGTGCTTCACGCTACGTGCTGTGCGGCAAACGCTGGAACGTATGTCTGTGTGTTGAAAAGGAAAACGCATGTACGCTGGAACGTATGTATGTGTGTATGTGTGTATGCGGAGGTTGTGCACACGTAAGGGGCCTGGCTGATCCCAGCAAGGATTCCAGCTCTCCCTCACGCCATTCTGCCGCCCCCACCGTACGCTCACGGCACTCACTCTGCGCGCCTCCCCTCCCTCCCCGTCGACGGGTGCAAGCTCTTGAATGCTAGCTTCCCATCCAACCTATGGCGCCCTTCCCTCAGGTGTCACGGTCGCTTCACGCCGGCATCGGCGGCGGCGGCGACATGCAGGACGGCTGCGCCAACACGAGCGCCCTCAGCTCCAACACCTCCTGCTCCACCACCGCCTACCGCTCCTGGGGCAGCGACGATCCCATACCGGAGGTCGCCAACGTGGCCAACATCTCGCTCGACGGCATGACCCTGCGCGCGCCCTCCCCGGGCGCCGCCAGCCCGCTGCCCGAGCCGGCCAGCGGCAGCAGGGAGACGGGCCAGCCGCAGGCGCAGGCGGCCCCGCAGCAGCCGCAGCGCCCTCCCCTGCGGCGCCAGGACAGTGCGGAGGATTTTCGGGAGCGCCGGGCGCCGCGTGACCGCCGTGCCCGGCGCGAAACCGACGACAACGTGACGGAGACGGCGGTCGGTGTGGCGCGGGCCCAGCAGGGGCCTGCGGCGGAGGTGGCGGTGATGGAGGAATGCAGCGATGTGAACCATCACTTCCTCTCGCGTGGCGACGACAGTGTCCCGGCCTCCCTGCCGACGCATTCTGCGTTCGCTTCCGCCTCCGCAGAGGCCGCCGCCCCGTCGCGGGGGCAGGTCGTGGACCAGCCGTTGAATGCGGGAGGGGACGCAGGCGAGGACGAGCGCCTGCCGCTCCGCAAGCGGCTGCAACGCGCGGCGAGCTGCGGCAGCCTGGCCTCTGTCGAGTACGAGTCGGTCAACGACGATGCGGAGGCGGTGGAGGAGGTGGTCGAGGTAGTGAAGGTACTGCCGGTGCTGGAGGTTGCTGCGGCCCCTGCTGGTGCGTTGCCGCGTGTGCTGTTCAGCAGCGCAGCTGTGATGGTCGCGCTGGCGGTGGCCTTGGGGGCGCTGTCTGGCAAGGTTGGCAACGGGGCGGTCATGGGCACGATCTGCTGGGCGATGGTGGCGGCGGCCGCGGCGGTGGCGCTACCCTTCGCGGCATCGCGGCGCTGCTGCTAAAGTGGACGGGGTCGATGTCGGTACTCTTCGCCAGTATGACGACCAAAGGAGAGAGGCGTAATTAATGCTTGCAAGAAAAGAAGTCTTGCCAGGGGAGTGGTGGTCTGAGGAGGAAGCTTGAATTTGTTGCTTGGGCGCTGCATGGTTGCTGGTTGGGGTGGGGTGATTGCTGGCTGAGATGTCAGGCCTTCAGCTTGGCATGGGGAGCATAAAGCAGGTTTACAATGCTAGTGGCGGGGTGACTGGCGGTGTGACACAACGCGAACTCGAGGAAACATACCACATTCGGATACTTGGATGCTATTGCATGACAACGCTGGGTTGCGGGTTAGCAAACAGGGATTCATGACTGTCGGGATTCTGGCCACTGGCTCTAGTCGGTAGCTTGTTTCCCCATGCCGGGTCGCCAGTCTACCGGCTGCCCTAGTAGGCCTCGGGTACCTGCGAGGGTGCATGTGTCGGCATAGGGGTGCGGGCTCAGGGCCGCTTGTGACCTTCAAATTCAAATCACAGCGGCAAGCTGGCCGTCCTTTGTGGGCAGCTGTTTGATGGGCGCGCGTGTTGCGTGCGTCCTAGTGCCTCCCGGGAGCGCCTGCCCTCGAGGCATGCGGACCCAAAAATTGGCGGCGTACGGCTCCCGTTTCCCGGCCTTTCCGCGACCAGCGGGACTGTTCTGGTGGCATGTTCCGGCATGGCGCTGCTTGTTGGCGCGCCGGTCGGGCGTCACTTTTCTTCGCCGAGACGCGAAGCATCTGGGGCGCCCTTCGATGCCACTGATCCCGTCCACTGCACTCATATTGGGATCTCCCTCCTTTCTTGTCTATGCCACGTCCATGCCACGTGTGGTTGATGACGTGTCCCCGAGATTCATTCTAGCGCGTCCGCCCACGGACGCGGTCCTCGCGGCGCAGCTGCAGCCTGCGACCCACGGCCTGATTGTGGGAATGAATGCTCTTGCTTCGTCTGCTTTGTCGTGGATTCGCTCGATTTCACGTGCAGTTCCTTGGGCTCGATGGCCTCCCTTTGGTTGCCAGGTCGGTTGATGTGCCCTCCCTCTGGTTGCCAGGTCGGTTGATGTGCCTGCAGTTTGGTGAGGTTGCGCGAGCTGCTGCGCGTATTTTTGCTCTGGGAGGTCCTGGCCATGGGCTTGGGTGAGCTGAATCTGAGGGCTTGAGTTGTGAAGCTTGGGTAGAGCCGGTCCGTTGGCCGTTTTCGATGTGTCGTACCGCTGGACCTGGTGCAGTACATGGCCGCGCACGCGCGAGCGAGCGAGCTGGGCAGTCGGTCCTTTGCCACGGAGATGCGGTTTGGTGCATCCACAAAGTTTCTCTGCACTAATAGCCTTTGCTAGTGAAGATCTACGACCAACGATTATCGGTATCACTCTCTTCCACTCCCAGATCATGTCCAGCCGTCTCTCTTGCGGACCTGTTGAGGACGCGCTCGTTGGGCTATCTATCGTTTTCATCCCTAATCAGTTGCCCGTGCCAACAGGGGCCGACCCCCGCGGTTTCTGAGCGCTGGCTCGTTGGTTTTGCCTCCATTGGTAGTTGGGCAGGGTTTGGGTTACATTTTATGGCGGTGTTGGGTGTGTGCCCTCCCGATGGCAGGCCCTCTGGACGTCTTTTTGGTTCTGGGCTGCGCATGGCCCTCTACCGTAGAAACGGTGGACAGGTGCAATGGCGGAGCAGGGCCGTTACATGGTGCAGCGCGTTACCTGTGCCGCCCTGCGGCTAGGGTAGTTCGCATGTAATGGTTTGTCCGCCACGCTGTCCACGCATCGCAAACAAGCGCGTACGTGACTCAGATGCGTTGCCTGGGCGCGCACGAGGGGGCAGGCGTAACAGCGCAGCAACATGGCATCAACCGGGTACCATTAGTACAAAATTTCCGTACGAACGGCTGGCATACGGCCAAGGAGAGTCACAGGCAGCGAGCTTTTGAATCGCAAGGGTTAGGGTCTGCACAAGTGCGCATCCTGCGAGGAGCGCTGTCACACCTAACGTCAAAACTGCTGGCGCCGTCTAGCGCCACGTGCGTGGATGATGCTATACAGTCAGGCGGTTACAAAACTGCGTCGCATGATACCCAGGACGCAACCAACATGGCATGTTATGCAGGGTTTAATCGCGCCAGGCATCACATGCACAGGAGTCACGGGCGGTGCATGGCGTACGAAGGCGCATCAAGCTGCGTCCGAAGGAACTGCGGGAGAGCGCAAGCAAGGAGAGGTAACCATAACAGGCAAACGCAGAGACACATGCAAAAATGCATAGCAGACCAGGTCGGAGGAGGAGAAAACATTCTTGAGCTAGTCCATGTCGCACAGCCGTACAGCAGCTGCAGTACCCTTTATGAGCGACGCGCATGCCCACGTGCGCAGCCCCCACTGTCGGCAAACACGCAATAGGCATTCCACTCAGAGCTTCCGCAAGCATAATCTTCTAGAAGCGCTCCTGCTCTGCAAACACCGAAGCAGCTCCAGGCTCGTGCAGCCGCGCGCTCGTGTCAAAGAGGGTAATAGCGCTCTCGGATCACAAAAGCCTATCCTGCCACACATCTCCGTACGGGGCCCAAAAGAGCAACCAAGAAGCAAGCTGGCAAGCAGCGCTCACATACGAGGGGGGGCTGCATGGAGTCGCACAGGTGCTACTGCTGACGCTGTAGCATCGCAAGCTGAACATGGTTGAGCCGTACAGCAAACCCACGCTCGCTGTACACATATCGGCGCGAGCCGAGCGGGAACGCAGCTGCAGATCGCGACACAGCGCGCAGCCGACGGCATGCACACCGGAAGCCCATGCACCCTTGCTCCACTAGCACGCCGTCCGCTCCTCACGTTGGCTCAGCACGCCGGTGCACACAGCACCAGTGCAGTTACGGTAATATACAAGTCCCACATCTCTCCCTCCCGCCTCCTTTCCAGTACCGACACGAGCCAGCATACGCACAACGCACACAAAGTGTACGGCTGGACATGGAAAAGTTGTAGAGAAGACAGCATGGAGACAAACCCCCGGCCTCGGATCCGCAATCGGGACTGCGGAAAGGAGGCTCTGCGTTGCCCTACAGGCGCTACAACGCCCCGGGGAGCTGCATCGGGACCCTTACGGGCACGACAATGCACCTTTAGGCCCCCTTAACCTTGCTTCCCAACGTCACGGCCCGGACGATGTAGGCCACGTGCAGCAAGCTGGCTGCCGTGACGCAGTAGTGCAGCATGTGGTGGTCCTGGAGACCCATGGGTCGCGAGTGCCCGCCGTTCCTGGTTGCGGCGGGAGGCGGCAGAGGGGTGGGCAACATCACAACCCACAATGGAAGCCGGGTGGACCTCTGGGTGGATGATATGCGCCTTGCGAGCCGTGCGAGCCGACCACGGAGCCTAGCGGTTTCCTCCGGCGGTACCGCCCCACCCAAAAACCAATGCCCGCTCCGTCTCCTTTCAATTACATATCAGCGCTTACAGCCGACGAAAACACGCTGCAGTGCTGCTCACTCGTTGCTGACGTTGCAGTTTCGAAGGTCGAACAGCAACTACTACAAGACCGCCACAAGCTCTTCTTTTCCGTATGCGATGAAATGTCCGCGACGCGACCCGTTCTCATTCTCCACTACCCCGAAACCGCAACCCACGCTCTTGCAGTTACCCACCAGACCTGCCACACCTCTGTTCTGCGCCAGTCCCGTCTCCGACCCACCCGCGCACGGGGCGTCCGGCCTCTCCCACCCCTTCCCCCACACGCCCCACCTCTCACTCACCGCACGAAGAACACGGCGCCTGCTACGTAGAGCGTCACCTGCGCCACCAGGTTGACATTTATGATCCAATAGTAGTAACCGAACATGACGGCACCGGCGGCCACGAAGGACAGCGTGCGGTAGACCGGGCGCAGGAAGGCGGCGGCGAGCGTGAGCATCGTCATGCCGCCCATAACGTGGTAAGGGCCCGACGGCCGCAGCGCCTGAACAGCAGATGAGAGCCGTGCGTCGCAGACATTGGGCGGTTTGAGGGGGGTCTGACTAGACAATCGCGCGATTACCAAGACATGGCAAGCGGCAAGAGAGCGAGGAGCGCGGTGCCTGCGCAATGGCGTGGCACGCAGCGCAATAATATCAGTTTGAGAGAGCCTGAGGAGTAGTGAGGGCCTGACGAGGGCCTGAGGCGTAGTGGCGGCCCGACGGGGGCCACACCTGCGGACGGAACGCGCGGTGGTGTTAGGGGGGAGGGAGGCGGCCCCCCAGACGCGGTGCAGCGTGGCCGGGTGCGCCTCCAGGAGTCCACAGCACACGCATTCATACGCGCATACGGAATGCCGCGTCATATTTGCCGGGCCATGAGGCCGTAGGGGGCGTCCCACGAGGCGGAAGGACAGCCAAAGGGCCACGACGGCGGGAGCAAGGGTGGCGTGGCGGTGCCAGACTGGACCCCGCAGCTCACCATCACGGCCGTGAGCGGAGTGCCCACGACCAGGAAGGGGATGCACAGGTGATCGATTTTTTCCTGCGGATGGACGAAACGGGATGACGGGCCATTTCGTCGGAAACGCAAATCTCGCCAGCACGGCATACGTGTGCTGGTTTACAGGAGGCCAGTAAATGGCGGTGCGGGCGTCCCTCTGCGCCAGAATGAGAGCCCAAGCAAGACCACGCAGTAGAGCGGCTGGGCATCGGGGGAGGAGCATGCCGAGAAATACGGCCCCCGAGACCCTTCTACTTGGAAGGCACACAGTTACCCAGGGTCCCAACTCAAACCAGAAACCCTCCCATGGCCCGGGGCAGCAGGGGCAGGGGCTATCAACAGTCCCACGCCGCCTCAAAGCCCTCCTCACCAGGATATGGTCATCTGGCCACACGTGGGTAAGCGCAGAGGACCCGTGCGTCATGGCCGAGCACAGGCAGAATACGGACATGGATAGGCCTCCAGGCACAACCCCCGCCTTTGCGAGCGCCCTGTTGCATCGGCGCACATCGTAATGCCGACAAAGTGGAATGGCGAGGGGTGGCACACGAGGCGCAGAGCGGGGGCGACATCCGAATATTCACAGGACCGGGATGCTCACCCGAGTACCACGAAGCCTAGCGCGGGAAGCCCGTGCGACCACACGTTGATACGCTCGTAGGGGTCATAGAAGGTGCAGACATACCAAGGCGTGTGCGGCCACGCCCCTGCAGGTGCTCCGTGGGGTCTAAACTTCGGCACCATTTCAGGGCTTTTCAGCGGTAGAAGCGGGCTGGTTGTCTCCTCAATGTCCATTGCGCCGGCAGCAGCAAGGGCTGGCTCAGCAAATAAAGCACCTGCCGTGCTGCCGTGCTGCGGCATTCGGTCCGTCTTTCGGTGGCGATCAAACAAGTTTTGAATTGCTAGCGTTCTAAGATTTTGGACTCCGCTCAGCAGCGGAAACTAGCGGTGCGGCTAATGGCGGGTAACTGGGTGTAGTCCGCTCCGGCCCCGCAGCTTGCCAGCATGGATATCGAACTTCCCGGATCGACAGTGGTCCATCAGACGCTGGAGGAGGACCTGTCGGCTGTGTTCGTCTCCCTCCTCGGCGACGATCAGGGCGTCAGGGAATGCGTCCACAACATTTATAATGTCTGCCAACAGCGGGCCGAAAACGCAAGGTGCGGGTCCGCGTGGTGCGGGCACGGGAGGTGGTTGCTGGCCGCCGTCGGGGCCAGGCCCCCTCACCTGCCGCTCGGGTTCCCAACATCGGACCCTTACTCTCCGCTTCCCAAGGGGAGCATGGCGGCGACTGCGGCCTCTCGCGAGTCAGCCAGCGCCGTCCCGAAGTGCTGCCCCACCAGCCCGCCAACACCGGCCCTAAAGCGCCTTGCGCATCCCTTGCTGCAGCCTTAGCACACCCCACTTCCACGCGCACTTTCCCGCGTCTGTATTACATTATCCTGCCCTGCCGTCCCAGGAATGAGGCCTCGGCGCAGCTCATGACACGCGCAGCCCGCCAGATGGCCCTCACGGCCTTGGCGGAGGAGATGGAGGCGCAGGCCGCCACCTGGCAGCTGCTGTTCTGCCTGTATTGCGACGAGTCGCATCCCGCGGGGGAGGGCGGCACGGGGCTGCAGGACGCGGGCGGGGCCAGCCTGTACCGGCAGCGGCTGGCGGACTGCGTAAGGAGGGACAAGGAGCTGGCGCGGTGGGTAGGGCAGCTAGGCGCACGGTCGCAACGCACTGCGAGCGGCGTGGTGGGGCGGCGACGGTGACGCGGGCGGGCGGGCGGGGGAGGGACAGGGAGCAGGGGCGGGCACGGGCCTCTAGGAGCGCGTTGGCCGTCGGCAGGCTCCAGCCGCTGAGAGGGTGAGCGGGTGCGGAGCGCATGAGGATGGTTCCCGAATAGATTTTATACTCAATATACCCCATCTGTCTGCCCCGTACGCGTGCGGTGTCCCACCCCGCCCCGCCCCGCCCCACCCAGGTGCGCGCGCGTGGTGTCGTGGCTGGAGTCGCTGGCCGAGGATTCGCTGCGGCGCAGCGGAGGGGCGGCCTTCGCGCCCGGCGAGGGGCTGTGGCAGGAGACGCGCACGGAGATGCGGGCGGGGACCGGTGAGCGCAGAGCCCGGCGGCCGCATGGATGGCCTGGCCCCGCCTGCGAGGCGGATGGGGTAGCGTGATGTGCGGGTCGAGGAGCGGAATGGGTCCGTAGGGGCGCTATGGGGGCCACGCGGGTGTGCGTTGCCATGCCTCGAGGGTTTGGTGTCGCACTGGAGTTGCGGTGCGGTAGGTGCGGGTGAGGGTGTGGCACGGCGTAACCGAGCCGCCGGGTGCGGCACACCCTGTCCATCGGGCGCAGCTGGCCTTCTAGCCGCTGTGCTTTCCTCCCGCCTAGCAACAGCTCTTGTGCTCGATACAAAGGTTACTGTGTTGCGTGGAAGGGATGACCACGCGTCTCGCCTGCCTCGCTTCAGCTCTCAGCTTGTGGGATGGGATATGAGCGCCGCCGGCTTCGGAAGAGTGCAGTTGACTCGCTCCTCCCTTCCTCTCCACTTCTTTTTGTTAGGCTCACGGGATTCGGGCCGAACGGGACGACGGGACGGGGAGGGGTCTCGCTACTCGCCTCTATGCTTCGGGACGGCATGCGCCTCAGGCCTCTGAGAACGCCTTTTTCGTGTTCTGACCACCTCACCCCGCCTGGTCTGGCAACCAGGCTCGGTGGTGTCGGAGCTGGACCCCGACGCCCCGGGCCGCACCGGGCGGCCGCTCCACGCCAGCAACGCCCGCTCGCAGGAGCGCATCATGGCGCGCGTCTGGCAGCTCATGCGGGCAGGTGGGCGGACGCGGACTGGGGGCGATGCGGGGCGAGGTGGATAACGGAGGGGACTTTACTTCAGGCTGAAGGGGATTGTTGCGCAGGGTGTGCCACTTACCAAGGACAATGGCTGTCGATGGTATGGTTTGGAGAGAGTGGTCGCCTCGCGCTGTCTGCCCTCGTGCTTGCGTGGGCGCGACCCGTCGAAGACGTCCGCGGGACAAAAGCCCGGCGCGCTCATACCCCCTGCGGCTGGAGACCAGCTGCTCCTGAACTCCGCACACCCCGTGCACCGCTGGTCAGGCCGGCTTCCGGAGGCGCTGGAGCTGTGCCGGCACGTGGGGCAGCCCTGGCGCGCGGCGGCGCTGGGCGGCGCTGGGCCCTACGGCGCGCTGCCGGTGGGCACCATGGCGGCTGAGCACGATGAGATCGTGGGAGCTGACCTGCAGGTGGGCGCCAGGGGCTGGGAGCCATTGCAACCGCGGGCGTATGCGTTACACCTTACGGACATGCACAGGAAGAGTGGAGTGGTGGGCGTCACTGTTCATGGCCCACAGGGTCGCGCCTCCTCCCGCCACCCCCTTGAAGACGCATGGTGGTCGGGAGGAGGGGTCCATGGTGTGGGCCCGGGTGATCGCCAGGCGACAGCGGCCCTGGGTAACGGAACCGGGTCCTGGGGCCGATGGGCAGCGGAGTTGCCGCATGGAGGCAGCCGCACGGATGATCCGCAGGGGAAGGCTGAGAGGCCCTTTGGCGTCGGCTTGAAACGGCCCGTAGGGGAGGCTGGGAGGCCCTTTGGCGTTGGCATGAAACAGTCCGCAGGGGAGGCTGGGAGGCCCTTTGGCGTCGGCTTGAAACGGCCGCAGGGGAGTCTGGGAGGCCCTCTGGCGTTGGCATGAAATAGTCCGCAGGGGAGGCTGGGAGGCCCTTTAGCGTTGGCATGAAACGGCCCGCAGGGGAGGCTGGGAGGCCCTTTGGCGTCGGCTTGAAACGGCCCGCAGGGGAGGCTGGGAGGTCCTCTGCCGTTGGCATGAATCAGTCCGCAGGGGAGGCTGGGAGGCCCTTTGGCGCCGGTTGAGACGATCCGTAGGGGAGGCTAGGAGGCCCTTTGGCACCGGCTTGAGACGATCCGTGGGGGAGGCTGCGAGGCCCTTAGGCGTCGGCATGAGGGCGGGCAGCTGTGTAGCGGTATGCGCGAGGAAGGCGGCCAGACGGCATGCTACTGTGCAAGGCTTTATCACGTTTGCGCGCCACCACTCGAGCCTCGCACGCTGGACGGCTTGTGTGGGCATTGGCGCCCCACGCTGCCACCCTTGTGGTCACTGCGCCGATACCTGTCTGGGTTTCATGCGGTCCCCTGTAGGCCGAGGAACTGGCGGATGAGGTGTCCAACGGCTCGGGCACGCTGCTGGCGCTGTGGCGCTGGGCGGCGCTCCAGGCCGCGGGCGCGCCGCCAGGCGACAAGTTTGAGCGAGCGGTGTTCGGTGCGCTGGGCGGCAGCGCCGCGGCGGCGGCGGCCGCGTGCGCCAGCTGGGAGGACTTTGCCTGGAGCGTGTGCAGGTAGGATCGCCGGAGACTGGCTTGCGGGAGCACATGTACGGGACCTTACTGTGGACTGCTTCTGCACGGATGGAAACGTTCACCGCTGGGACTGACGGACTGGCAGTTCCTGACTTGAAGTCTTGATTCTAGCCGGCTAGCGTTTCTTGTTGCTGCGGCGGCCCGCCCGGCCCTCCGCGGCCCTGCTTACAACGACCTCCGCGCCCTTAGGTGTGTGCCATCCTCCATATTGCTCGCGCCCCCGACCCACGGGTCTGCAGGTCCTGGCTCGACGCACAGCTGGCGCGCTCAGTGCCGCTGGAGCCACAGGCCGTGGGCGACCTGGTGGCGGGGGACGCGGTCTCCTCGGCGCTCGTCCGCTGCGGCGTCGCGCCCGCCACGGCGCAGCGCAACGTCGAGGCCGCCATGTCCATCGTGCTGGGCAGCGGTGGCGCGGCCATGACGGTCGACGGCGGCGCCGCCGGCTCGCGTGGCTTTGGGCAGCTGTTTGCGCAGCAGGTGATGACCCAGGGGTCGCTCGTGCAGTCGGGCGGCCCTGCGATCCAGGCCCTGCGCCAGGTGCAGGGGCTGCTGGTGCAGGGCGACATGAATGCGCTGACATGCCACCTGTACGGCGCCCTGGTGGATCGCCGTACCGGTGGTGGCGCCGACGGTGGCGCCAACGGCGACGGCGGCGACGACGGCGGCGGCGGCGCGTTTGGCGGCGGCGCCAGCGCGGAGCAGAGGCGGCGGCGGGCGTGCGCGCTGGCGGCGCACATGCTGCTGGCGCTTGAGGGCCTGGGCGCGATGGGGGGCGGCGGCGGCGGCCTGGAGTCGCTGGAGACTCGCCAGTGAGCTAGCGCCGCGCGGAGCACGGGGGTGGGGGCAGGCGCATGCGTGGCAAGGACCCCAGCATCCTGTTGCGATCGGCTCTCCCGCTCGTATCACACCCGCGGTCCGCTGCTCCTCCTCCGCCATAACTCGCGGTCCTGCCTCTCCCTCCCAACCTCCTAGTCGCCGCCTTGCGTGCCTCCCGATAACCAACGTCACCCGCCCCCTTCCCTGCGGACCCGCGCTCGCGCTCGCTCGCAGGACGCTGGACCTGTCGCAGCGGCTGCTTCTCTTCTACGGCGGCACGCTGCTGGAGCGCGGGCAGCTGGACCTGGTGCCGCCCTATCTGTGCGCGCTGCGGCTGCAGCTGCGCTCCTCGCTGGTGCAGGAGCTGCTCGGCCTCCACACGCGGGGACTCATCGGTGGGGCCGGGCGGGCGGGCGGGCGGGCGGGTGGGCGTGATCGTTCGTAGGCTCACTTACGGCGAGTGGGAGAGGGAGGGGGGGCCTCGCTCTGTGATGCCGGAGGGGCGGGGACTCACCACCACGGGTGCAGGGGCTTCACCGCTCCAGAGCTGTCCTGGGTGGGTAGCGAAGAAGGTCGGGCGGGGCGGGGCCGGTCGGGACGCAGGGGGTTACAGCAAGGGGGGGAGTACCGAGGAGTACAGTGAGCAGGGCTTCAACCCAAAGTCAGTAAAGCGGCGACGCAACGCTTGCTCGTCGCCCGATGCTCTCGAGATACTCGAGGCACCATCCCGCTTCCCCATCCCAATATTCGCATTTCATCCATGCCCCCGCCCCCCGGCTACACGGGCGTGCAACTGTGTGTATAACCTGTGTTGAAATGAAACGACGCATACGACGAGCGTAAGCGCGAAAGCGATGGCGTCGTTGTAGGACCAAGCTCCAGAGGTACTCGAAGGGGTGATGTCCCTGCATGTTACTTCTGCGGCGACCACCACTGTAGCCCCCGATGCGGCCCAGAATTCGCTGTACCCTGTGTGTTGAAATGGAACGACGCAACCTGTGTGTGGCGAGTGGGCGCCCCCGGCCGCATCGCCGCGGGTCTCAGTGCCAGCCGTGCTAGCGGCCGTGCCAAAACCGACTCCGCATGCCTCCGTCTTTGCGCCCGGCAGGTGCGGCCGCTCCCGAGTACGGGTCCGCCTCCGCCGTGCCCAGCGCGGCCCCCTCGCCCGAGTCGTATGCCGCCGCCGACGTGCGGTGCTTCGGCGCGTACGGCACGCTGGATGCCTGGTTCCGGCGCTGCCTGGAGCGGCAGCATCAGCCGCGGGAGGCGCTCAAGAGCTCCCTCGCGACAGACATACGGTGGGGGGGTGGGGGGGTGTACATGGTGTGCGGCGGCAGGTACAGGCACGGGGGCGGGGCTAGGCGGCGGCGGTGGCAGGGACTGGCCGGAGCAGGGGCAGGGGCGGCGGTGCAATTTTGTCCGGAGTACGCGTCGGTGGGGTGGAGGGAAGAAGACGCGAAGAGACCCCTCTGTGTAAGCCTGCAAACCCTGGGAGGGCTGCGCCGCAGCGCCACCGCCACCGGCCTTGCACGTTGCAACTCGTTCAACCGCCAACTGGCAAACGCCAACTGCCCATGACCAGGCCCAACGAGCTGCGCCTGCAGCTGGCCGCCTTCGTCTCCGACTGCCGGCAGAGCCGCGCGTACGGCCCGCACGCGCGCGCCCGCGTCGTACGGTGGCTGTCGTACCACCACCTCGTCGCCGCCGAGGCGGCCGCGGCGGAGGCCGCGGAGGCGGCGGAGGCCGCCGCCGGCAGCGGCGCCGAGGCGCCGGAGGCGCCGGGGCCGGAGGACGCTGCTTCGCGCGTGGATCCTCTGTGCTACCTGGACCTCCTGGAGGCGGCCAACTGCCTGTGCACCGAGTTTGCACTGGCAGATGACGTTACGGCCTCGGCGGGGCACGTGCTGTTCCGGGAGGTGCTGCCCGAGGGTGCGTGCTTCTTGCGTCGTGCCCGGGGGGAGGGGGGAGGGGCTTCGTACGCTGCTGGACTTGATGGTGGTGATGGTGGCGGGGGGATGGGGTGTTAACAGATTGCCAGGCGACCGCGTTCTCACTGGCGGAGCTGGGGCGCATGCCGACAGTGCGGAGGGGGTGGGGGTGGGGGTGGGGGTGGGGGTGGGGGTGGGGGTGGGGGGTGGGGGTGGGGGGTGGGGGGTGGGGCGGGACGGGGTGGAGGGGAGGCGGGGGTGGGGGTGGAGGAGGTGGTGCGTGGGGGGAGAGGGGCGGTACGGCGGTTGTCCTGCTCCCGTGTGCTCGTGCTGCGGCCTGCACGGCACCCGCACACACCCTCTTTCTTTTCAACACACTGGGCGCAGACGCGAAGTGGCTATGTAGTCGCCTTCTGCGGATACGGCTGTGCGTGTATGTTGGGCCGCTCGGAGGGAAACACATCCGCCTCTGCCCCCGTGCCGCAGCTGCTCAGGCGTTGCGACGACCGCGTCCGCCGCGTCTCCGCCACGCAAAACCCGTTCCCGACCGGCCCTCATGCCCAGTACCACTACACCCCTGCCCCCCCCCAACGCCCCACTCTTCCCCGCCAACGGCCCCCATTCCCCCGTCAGAGCTGGAGCTGGCGGCGCTGGCATCCGCGGCGGCGCTGGCCGAGGGCACCTCCCCCGCCGCCGTCGCGGCCGCGTTGCCGGACCTGGACGCCCACCGGCTGTCGGAGCAGCTTCGCAGCCTGGCGGCCGAGCTGTCCGCATGGCGGCTGTACTTCCACCTGGACGAGCAGCTGGCCGCCTGGCTGGCCCGACACGACGCGGCGCTGGCGGCGGCGGGGGCGCGCGCTGTGGAGGCGGAGGTGCTGGCGGCCGATGGCAGCGCGCTGCTGCAGGCATACCTTGAGCAGCTGGTGAGGGGTTCACGGGGATGGAGAGCGATCTGAGTAGGGTGTGAGGGTGGGTAATGAGGGAAACAGGTCGCGTCGCGGACACTGAATCGCATGTGACGTAGAAGACCTTGAAGCGGTTGTTGTTGTGCACGTGTCATCGTCTTTGAAGCTGCGATGTCAGCCCGCACGGGCAGCACTGGCGCTGTGAGGGGAAGTACTGAAGATGGGCAACGGGTCGCAACGCTTGCCGCCTGGCAAGGGACGGAACGGGCCTGGGTGGGGTTCTTGGGGGCGACAGGCGTCAGGCTGGCGGCCTGGAGCTGCAGGCCGGGGTGGGGGCTGACCCGGCGGGTCACCGCTCGGCGGCCCGTCCAGTGATCCTGACAGGGCCATACCACGGGGTGTCCATCGGTTAGCTCGGTGCATTCTCTGCGTTCGTGTGCGTGTTGTGTCGTGAGCACGCCCTTGACGCCGGAGTGTGCCTTGCCCACCTATCTGCCCATCTGTCCACTCGCAGCTCAACAGCGCGTGGCAGCGCGAGCTGGCGGCGCCGGAGCGGGCGCTGCCGGCGGCAGGTGCCGACGGCGCCCTGCGCGTGGCTATGAGGGTGACGCCGCCGCCGACGGCCGGCAGCGGCTGGGGCTCACCCACCGCCTCGTACCCCGAGCTGCAGGTGGGTCGGGGTGGCGCTGCGCAGCTGACGGTCTCGCGTATGTGTCCGCTGTTGGCTGAGGGCGAGGGCGGACAATATCTTAACCAGGTGTGCTTGGCGAGGGTGCCATTCTTGCAGAACGAGGGTTGCTGGCGGGTCTCGAACTTTTGCTGTGCTTGTTAACCCTCGGAGCAGCCCCATGGACGAGAAACCTTCGGCCTTTGCGAAGCCCCGTTTGGTCACTGGTCGTCAGGCCTCTCCTCCCATGCACACCGCCCACCAGCCTCACCCACCGTCGTCCCAAATCGCTCACCCTGCTTCACCTGCTTTTGGTGCAGGGCGCTGCGCTGCTGGAGTTCACACTGGCGGTGGAGGCCGGCATGCAGCGAGCCGTGGCGGCAGCCACCCAGGCGGCGGGTAGCGGCGTGCAGCTGGCGGTGGCGGTCGAGGCGCCGGCGGAGGCGGAGGGCCACGTCACCATCAACCTGGCGGCGGCGGCTGAGCCGCAGGTACGGGCAGAATGTGGGCGAAGACGCCACTCGATACCGCTGCAAACATGTTGTCGAGCAGCGACCTGGGAAACAGCCCCGCAACCGCCATGTGCTGCCGTCCGCCCCGTACAGCGCCCGCTCCCGCTTCCGCCGGCGGAAGTAACCCTCCCTGTCCTTCCTGCCCTGCCTGCGCTCCCTTTTCCCCTGCGCCCGCACAGTCGTGGAGCGCGCTGGTGTCGCTGGTGTGCGGCGCGGTGCGCGGCGGCCTGGAGGGCGTGCCTCCGTTGCTGCTGACGGGGCTGGCAGCCGACAGGGCCACCAGCCTCGCGGTGGCGCGCCGCTGCTGCCTCAGCCAGGTGCGTCCGGTGCGCACCACCGGATCCGAATCCGGGGCAGGCGTCACGAAACCGCGCGGGCGGGGAGGGGCCTCGTCGGTTTGGGGTGGTTCGATGCTGGAGTGAGGGGCTGCAATTCGACAATGTCATACTCATGTGCAACAAAAGAACGGGACAAATAACCTGATAAGGAGTTGATCCCAAAGCTTGTGGACTGGATTGACTGCAGGCCGTATTACGCTGCGCGGCGCTGCGCATGTCCCTGGTGGCGCTGGGCGCGGACGCGGAGGCGACCGAGACGGGGCCGCAGCTGCTGGAGATGCTGGCCGCGCCGTCCCCGACCCATGGGTCGGCGGCTGGCGGGGCCCCCGGGACCGCGGGGGACCTGCTGGAGCTGCTCACGCCGACGCAGCTGCAGCAGGTGCTGCGGGTGGAGGCGGACACGGTGGTGCGCCACCTGTACAACGGCCAGCGGCGCCGGGCAGCGGCGCAGCGGCAGCAGCAGCAGCAAGGGGGCTGGGCATGGTCATGAGGAGGCTGCCCTGGCAGGGGCTTGGCACGCACGTAGTCTTTATGTATTGGATTGGAAGAGGAGCGTGGCAGGCTCTGGGGTCGATGAGCACGTGTGTTGCTAGATGTTGGACTTTGTGACGCGACGTGGGCGGTTCGAGTCACCGTGGAGATTGGCATGTACACGCATCGTTCTGGAAAGAGCTGATCGCGGCGTGTAGAGGAGGGGGAGCTTCCTCTGTCGCGAGGCTGCAACGACCAACGGATTAACGCTACCAAGTGTCCACTGCCCACACCTCAACCGCGGCAGTAACACGTACAGGCTTGCGACTGCGCGCATTCGGTTGCAAAGCGACTAAGTGTCGTTACAGACCTGCTTGCTCGTTCGCGGCGACAAGACCAGACCCGCGATAGTAACGCGGAACAACCCGCTGAACGCCCCCTAACAGTTCGCTGTATTGAATTTCTAGCTCAAAAGCCCCTCAGGGGCCAAGGAGCATATAGCTGAGGGAATAGAGCGGAGGAATGCAGGGTTCTCAACGGGAGGAAATCTTGCACGTCGGATTCAACCAGGCACGTTTCTCTCCTATTAGCGCTCGTGATTAGTCGCTCTGGAGCTGGAATAAGCGAGCTTGGCTTTCTTGGACTCAGGATTATGGTTGCTTCTCGTGCGGAACGACCAGCGGGTTTCGCGTCTATAATTGCGAGCCGTTCAAGGAGACGGTGAGCATGCCTGCCTGTTCAAGGCGTCTCGCGGGCGTCCCCGTGCCCCAAACCGACGCCCACCTCGCCCTCGCAGTTCCGACGGCCGTTTAGCAATGGAGGCATCGGCATCGTGGAGATGCTCTTCCGATGCAACATCTTGGCGATTGTAGGCGGCGGGGCCGCTCCGCGGTACCCCCCAACAAAGGTAACTTCACCCCAGCCCCCCGCCCTGCGCTCGCTCGCCATCACACAGTTCCCACCCCACCCCCGCAGGTCATGATATGGGACGACCACCAAGGGAAGTGCATCGGCGAAATGTCGTTCAGGAGCCAGGTGTGCGCAGCTTCTCCCGCTCCCGCTCCCGTGTCCCCGCCCCCCGCCCCTTGCCCCAGACTCGCCGGCCCCACCTCGGCCCCCACCCCGGGCTCGCGTGCAGGTCCGCGCGGTCCGGCTCCGGCGAGACCGCATAGTGGTGGCGCTGGAGCACAAGGTGCTGGTCTACAACTTCGCGGACCTCAAGCTGCTCCACCAGACGGAGACGTGCGCCAACCCGCGCGGCCTAGTGGCCATCTCCTCCACCGCTGCCATGTCCGCCAGCTCCGACAACACCGTACTGGCGTGTCCGGGGTTGCACACCGGCCAGGTGAGGCCCCCACGTGCGCAGCCCCAAACGAGCCCCGCTCTCCTCCACCCCGTTAAGCGCCCCTGCCTGTCCCAAGCACTGCGGGCGTCAAGGTAGCACCGAAGGCGTGCCATGACAAAAGCCCGTGCTGTGCCGTGCCGCGCCGTGTGCTGCCCGTCCCGCCGCCCCGCCGCCAGGTCCGCATTGAGCTGTACGACCGGCGCCAGACCAAGTTCATCCAGGCGCACACCAACGCGCTGTCGTGCCTGGTGCTGTCCATGGACGGCAAGCGGCTGGCCACCGCCAGCGAGAAGGGCACGCTCGTGCGCGTGTGGAACACGGCAGATGGGCAGCTGCTGCAGGTGGGGCGGGGTGCGGCGGTGTGGTAGGGACTGGGGAGGAGGGTGGCGCTGGGGGGTCAAGGTCGCGTAGCGCGCCCCAGCGCGCCTGTCACCGTTGCAGTGGAGAGCGTGTGGGAAGAACGCCTCCCACCCGAGGGGACTTGGCGGTACCTTGCTCCAGACACACGCTCAGGACTTGCGCAGGCGCAGGACGCCGCGTGTTGGGCCGTCATGTTGGGTGACCCGCCTCTGCAGCCCAGCGCAAGATGGGGCTGCGACGGGGCCGCTTCACATTGCACAACAGCTGTTTGCAGCCAGAGCACCTACTTGCAGCTCCTTTCATGGCAGGCTGCTTTACGCATGACGTCGTGGCCGGAGGGCGTTGATGCCGGGCCGCTCTGGCGCACACACACCCTTGCCCTTGCGCTGCGCTGATTGCCGACGTACGGTGATCCCCAGACGGCCTACTGGCAAAGCCACCCACACATTCGCCCCGCCCCGCCCTCTGATGTGGATGCCCGCCCGTCGCCGCAGGAGCTCCGGCGCGGCGCCGACCCGGCGCACATCTACAGCCTGGCGCTCAGCCGCACCTGCGAGTGGCTGGCGCTCACGTCCGACAAGGGCACCGTGCACATCTTTGCGCTGTCGCCCGCGGTGGCGGTGGCCACGCCGGGGCAGGCGGACGGCGCCGGGGCCGCTGCGGGAGCGGCCAACGGCGTCGGCGCCGACGGCAAGCAGGGCGCGGGGTCGCCGGGCGGCGACGCGGCGGGGCAGGCGGGGACCCCGCCGCAGCGGCAGAACCCCACATCCTTCCTGTCCATCGTCAAGGTGGGACGGCCCGCACGCGCGAGAGCGGACGCATGCTGTAATGCTCAGTGCCACTCTCTATCCCGTCCCGCTACGCCCTGGCAACGTCGCCATCAGTACATTTCCCACCCTGCCCCGAGCCCATCCACGCGATCCTCTCACCTGCCATGCCATGCCCTCCACGCGTCCTCCTCCCTCGTAGGGCTACGTGCCCGCCATACCGCTGCCCAAGTACTTCAACTCGGAGTGGTCGTTTGCGCAGTTCCGCGTGCACGAGGAGCCCGCCAACCCGTCCGGCCTCACCCCCCCCACCATCGTGGGCTTCGGCTCCGAGCCGCACAGCGTGCTGGTGGTCACGGGCGGCGGCTCCTTCTATAAGCTGGCGTTCGACCCCGCAAAGGGCGGCGCCTGCAGCCAGCTGGCGTTCCACAAGTTCCTTGACGCGCAGGACGCGGTGCTGTGAATGCGGCCGCCATACAGCTGTGCTGCGAGGGCGCCGGGGGTGATGTTGGCCATCTCTTGCCGGTGCGCGGCGCTGTGGTCGGGGCTGAGCGTGAGCTTTGTCTGGAGCAGTGCCACCAGCAGTGCGCGTGTGAGCCGTGCTGTGGGTGAGGGAGGGGTGGGCTGACCAGGCAGGGCAGGCGGGTCATGATGGGAATGACAACGAAACGGTTGGATTGAAGCGGGTGGGGGGGAGGCAAGAGGGCAGATATCGAGATGTGGTGTGGTGCGGCAGGGCGCCGCGTGTCCAAAGTGCAGTGCAGTGTGTGTTGTGTCTATGTACCAAAACATGCGACTTAACGGCGCCGTACCTCCCGTCTGGAAGGGCATGTGGCTGGTCGTCGCAGGGGGCATGTTTACGCTGTGCACGGGCACTCCTTCGTCTGTACTTTCCGGTCTTTGACTCGGGGCCTGGCGCATGTACGGTAGACGGTTAACAACGTGCACGTTGCCCCTGATCCGCATCGGGAGTTGCGGATGCTCGCGAGGTGCGAGTCGCAAAAGCAGGTCCTCACGCCGGGCCAAGCGAGTGGCTGTGGTAGACTCCGGACCCGGGTCTTGATGTTGCGTGTGGCTGCAGGGCCAGTATGAATTCTTTTCTATGCTGATGAGTGTGCCTCAGTGCTGTGGCGTGCAGGAGTCTGTTGCTTCGTGCTCCTTGCAGTATGCTGCTCCCTCATTTTGTACATGAGCTTGTATTGCGGTTGACCCATGTGACCGCCTGGCGGCGCCTTGTACGTTTACCGCGTTTGTACGTGTTATGCCAACCGCTGGGGCGGGTTTCCCCGTTTGTCCGGAAGAAGCTCCCCTGGCTGCCTGCATCTTTGATTAGGTTGTGTGGGTCGCGGAGCTTTGTGTTGTACGGGCAAGTAGCGATCTGGTGAGGGCCATGTGACAACCCATACCGTATGTTTGTGGATGCATGAGGAGCGGTGGGTATCGTGCGGTGTTTGCGGCCGGTTAGTCAGCAATCTGGTAGTCCTGCGAGTGGCCTGATGGCCTGGGCTGTAAGAGGTAGACGGTTAGAAACTCTCAGATGGTCACCAAGTTGTTATCCCACAGACACAACCGGAGTTACCAGACCTTGTGCCGAGGTTAGTTACGTCTGGCATAGAAACCCGCCACCAGTTGCGCTCACCCCGCGGCCCTAGCGAGAGAGTCCCACGACACCCAAGCCAGGTAGGGCTTGACATCTGTATGACATCAGCCCAAGGCAATCCCACGCAGCGCACCGAGCATCGCGCACCCAACGCGATGAGGAACACTCCCAACGCCATTAACGCTCCCATGGCTATCCAGCCTGCCTCGCAGGCGAAATCTTCTCAGCATACCGCATGTCACAGCGCAGACCCATCACCCATCATGGCCGCTGCCTTGCGTCCCTTGCGAAGCTTGGCCGCTGCAGCTTGTGAATGCCAGCAGGCTTGCATGCCTACCTCCCAGGCCCCTGCCCGTCTCACGCCAGAGGCGCCACCAGCCGCCTCCACCAGCACCATGCCAGATGCCATCCAGGTCACCTGACCCACACCGTAGCACGCACCTCCGCGCTCTCACCCCCGTCTATTTGACCTGGTTGGGGTGTTTGAATACGGCCTTGCGGTAGTACTTTAGCTCCTCTATGCTCTCCTTGATGTCGGACAGCGCCGTGTGCGCCATCGCCTTGCGCGGCGCCTTCCTGTAGGCCTTGGGGAACCAGCGCCGGGAGAGCTCCTTGATGCTGCTCACGTCCACGATGCGGTAGTTGAGGTAGGCCGTCACGCGGGGCATGTACTTGAGCAGGAACAAGCGGTCGACCTGGGGTTTGGTGATAAAGAGGATGGTGACGAGCGGGGTTGAAGGGCACCAGTGGGTGCGCGAGCGGGCGGCAAGGTTGGGTGGGATCGTGTGGGTACGGTATGTTGGCGGGTAGCTGAAGTGGGTGCGCACCTGGCGGCGTGATGACGGTGGAACTGGGCTATCCTCACCGTATGCCGAACCCTCTCGCGACCGGCATCAGTAGAATGCCCCGGAATGCCCGCCCCACAGCCCGTCGTGAGGGCCGCGCCGTGTGCACGCGCTTTCATAACCCCGCCTTACGTGTATGGAGTTGCCCGCCAGCTGCGCCGCGTTTTCCTCCACGTGCTCCTGGATGAAGGCGAGCAGCTGGTCCTCCGCTTCGCGCAGCGACACGGCGCTCTCTCGCACGCGCTGCGTGAGCCCCGACTTGCCGTGGTGCTCTTTGCACCAGTCGTTCATGCTCTCCAGCACCGAGTCGTCGTGGTGAATGGCGGTGGCTGGGCCCTGATGGCGGGGTCCGGGTCAGGCGGCATGGAGTCAAGAACGGCGTGGCAGGTAAGGGGTGAGCAGTTAGATGAGGGGCTGAGGGGCGGGTGGGCCCCATAAGGCAGCAGCACCCAGGAGTGAATGAGTACAGACGCAAGGAAGTGAAAGTTATGAAGGGAGCTATATGAGGAAGGGAGCCGGCGCAGGCTGGACCAGAGCCTCGTAGGTATGCAGCTTAGCCCCAGGAGGCGAATTCAGCCTTGCGCCGGGCCGCAATAGGCCCGCATGGGTCGCATTGTAGGAGTAGACGCAGGCAGAGGCTGCGGAGCACGATGCTGCAGGAGCAGTGCTGTATACGGCGCGTTGGAACGGTACCTGGACCATGCGCTGCAACTCTCCGTCCGTGATGATGCACGCCACCTCTATGATTGTGTCCCGCTCAATGTCAAGCCCTGCGGAGGGGAGTGACAAGTGGGCCGAAGAAGTGGTGTGCCGGTACCGCAATCGGCGCCCGCCAATCGAGACAGACAGATTTTGTTGCAGTACCCTCGACAGTGGGGGACCCGGTCTGCCGCCGAGCAGCAACTCGGCGGCTATCGGCAGGCCCAGAAATGGCGCAGACACACGGACTCCGTGCCCCACCGGCCCACACATCCTGCGGCATTCCAGCACTTGACCTAGCCCTTCTTACCTCCTATCTTGACAGTGATGCTACACGAGTGAAGGCATGATCTGTCGCGTCCCGAAACCTGCCAGTCCAGCCCCAGTACAGTGCAGGTGATCGGCACCCACCTGTCATCTCAAGGTCGACCCAAACCAGCGGGTTTTTTAGGCTCTTTCGCCCCCCTGGCTTGCTTAATTGATCGTGCCTGCGCGGGCAGCGGGGTGCCGTTATCGCGTGCCGCAACTCCTCTGCACACGCCCCTCGGTGTATGCGGGGCTTACTCCTCCGACGACGTAGATGCGTTGGATTTATCTACCCTAGACGTGGCTACCGACTCGTCATCCCCGTGGGGCTCGAGGGCAGCAAACGAGTTGGTGCTCGTCGGTGCCATGGCGGTGGACACAGTCGTGCCGGAATGAGCGACCTGAACAATACTCTTATATCGGTTGCTGCAAGGCGTTGGATGGATAATGCAGCAAGGGCGCCGAAGGTGCGTAAAACGCGCAGACCCTTGTCTCATACGAACACCAAAGTCCCAAGAATACCTCCTATTGCATATAAGATGGATTTGCTTGTTGAACGGCTGTTTGCGTCCCCAGCTCGTCCGGTTGTGAATCCATGCTGCGGATCCACGACAACCGTACGGACACCGCGTGGTTAGCCACCGCCACCCTCCAACCCGGGCACCCATTGCGGGCGTTCCACACCTTTATTTCTGTCAATCAAATCTTCCTGAACTGCGTGCCTGTGCCTGTGCCTCACGCTACTGGATACGTGTTGCTCCTCAAAGTGCATTTTGTGTCGGTCCCCAGATCGAGATCGCAGCACTGTGATTTCTGAAATGAGTCGAAAGTGTACTTGGTGTGAACTGCCAAATCGTGTCAAATCGTTTCAAGCGTCTGCATGTGCAGTGCAGGCCATTAGGCGGGGTGGTCAGGAAGCACAGCTTCTCATCTCTCTTACAGTACATGGGAAAGGCGCATCTCCGGTGCTCGGCGCCTCACGACGTGTCCGCACATACATCCGCCTGGCCGCCGCGTTGTTGCAACGCAGGGGTGCACCCTCTCGTACAGCACCCTCGACTGCGCCATCCTAATGCATTTGCCCCTACGCTCCAAGCGCCGACAAACAGGGTCCGCAATCACGCACAGCAGGTACAAAATTGGCAGGTCAAGGCGTAAACGCGGTCAAAGAAGTCAAAGCGGAGCCGTACCCTGGCAGTCCCCGCGCCCGCGGTGCAAGCTGCCCCCACATTGCGGCAGCAGCCCAATCCCGTTACGGGCGCCCCTCGCGACCACCGCCACTCTCCAGCTACGCCTAGCATAAACGGCACCCGTACAAAGCCCGCTGCCGTCGAGCCGACAGGCCACCGCGCGCAAGAATCAACAGAGGCTGCAAGCTTCTGCAGCCAAAGCAGTTGCCGCTTCAAAAAGCAGCTGCTTACTGCTGGCCGGGCCACAGGCACGACAGCGGGATCTCCAGACCCTGGACGTTCACGCTGTGCGGCACGGTGCAGGTGCCGATGTTCTGCAAACACAGGGTTAAGGAGCACGAGCGCGTCACTCACTGCTTCCCAGGGTCAATCCAACTTACAAAGTTCAGTCACAATGTTGCTCGTCAACTACATCAGGGCACATGCGCCGCGTAAACACGCGGAAATGCATTAATGAAATGCATTAGTGGATAATGTCACAGCAGCCATCTTCACCCACCTTGAGAATGTTGTTGCCGAAGGGGTTGCCCAGGTGAGCCGACAGGGCAGCCAGGGGGCCCTGTGGACCGGCCATGAATGAGGGTGCACAGATGAGCTCGGCTAGTACATACCCGGCCGTGTCCGCAGTCACTTTCACGGCACACACCAGCGTGAAACAACTGAACAGTACAGTGGCAAGCCGAAATGCAGCGCTATTGACCATGACCGTACCTTGCCAGTGGCCTGGGCCTGCAGGATGAAGCCGGCGAAGGCAACCTGCAGAAGCGAACACGCGGGAAGAAAGAGGCTCAGCATGGTCGCTAAGCCCGGAAGCGCCAGCGCACAGCGGAGGCGAAGGGCGCAAGATCGGCTGCTGGAGAACGCGAATGGGCAAACCCATTGGTTCATGATAGATAAAACGACCCCCGCAAAAGGAAAGCACAACCCACCATGGCCAGGCGGCCGTTCTTGATCTCCTTGGTCTGGAGCTCCTTAAGGTTGCCCTTGCTGAAGCCTGAAGGGTGCAAATAGTGAACCAAACTTAGCGTCCAGCATCACGCGCCTGTACGCTGTAAGCAACCACGCAATCGCCCGCACGGAAGGGGTGCAGACGATGCGCGAGGGTCGCGATTCGGCGTACTGGCTAGCGGCCTAGCGAACAGCCTAGACCCGAGATTGCTTCGGCGCAAGCTCACCCAGGGGGTCGAAGATGCCGCCGGGGTAGCCCATCTCCAGGTTGGGGACCTTGTTGCCCTGCAGCAGGCACGTAACAGCACGCATCAGGAAAGCGCTGAGCGTTTGCAGGATCACGACTGGGTAGATGACGGACGCCGAGGAGTGGAGATCCTACATTCCAACAACAAACACAGCGGTTCTCACCTTGAAGATGGGGTCTGGAGAAGCGCCGAGGCGGGAAGAGGTTCGGGCGGCCGGCGAGTCGGACGAGGAAGGGAGACGGAGGGCGAGCGGTAAGAAAAAGGAAGACTACTGCCATGGCCACGCGCACAATCATATTTTGCACACTTAGCGGGCGCGCATACTACAATGCAGAACTGATGAGAAAACCCCAGAGGCCACGATATGCAGCCCGTCCGCATGCCCCCAACACCCGTGCCTCCTCACCCTCGTTGACCGAGCCAAAGTTCTTGTAGTCCTGCCAGCGGCGGACCTCAACCCAGTGCATGAGGATGAACTCCCAAGCCAGCAGGCCGCCCATGTTGATGTTGGTGAACGGCTCAGGCAGGTTCTGGGGCAGGCCGGCCTCGTAGAAGTACACGTCCGGCTTGACAACCTCCTGGACCAGAACACCGACAACGCCGAGCATAGCCCAGCGGGCGTGCACCAGCTCCGACTGGCGGTACCTGGTTGGGGTCAAAGGAGCGCATCCGACGCTCTGATGGCAACCCTGGCAGTCCTACCACCCAGTCACCGAGACTATCACATTACTATAGCACGCAAAGTGGTTTGTATCATGTAGTGGAAGTAACCCACTGACGAGCGCGCGGACAGGCGTGCAAGCGGGTCGTCATCACTAATCGACTACGTAGATGCAAGCCCGCGAGGATCATGTCTTGCACATTAAGCAAAATGTGCACTCGCTAGGTCGCCAACGCCGAGCTCACCAGCGCAGAGCGACCGGGTCGGCACCCAGGCCAAGCGGGTCCCAGCCGTAGTCGCCAGCCAGCTCGCCCTTCAGGTAGTCGGGGGCAACAACGCCGGGCGCCCACAGCTTGCGGTCAGCCGACGCGCGGACCACGACGGGCCGGCGCGACGAGACGCGGCTGGAGACCGCCGGGCGAGAGAGAGCCGACTTCTGCATAAGGGCGGCCATCTTTGCTGACACTTTGCACTGGGTACAAGGAGCACAGGGCGACGGCAAGCGGCGATAGACTCGCGAGGCGCTTAATCGGGGCATCAGTTCCGTACTCGATTCTCAGATGCGTCGTACCAGCGCTACTCAGAGCGCTTGGGTTGCACAACAAAGCACAGAACTCAGACGGGTCCGAGTGTCACATTTTGGGGATAACTAGCCCTCGCCGGGCGGCCACGGTGCTGCCTGATGCGCGGGCGTAGTAGCGACGAGAGAGTGCTGCGATACGACCGACTGCAATCAGTTTGCTAGAGCTACTAGTGTAGACCCAGTGGGATGCCGGGCAGGTCGGCTCGTGCGGGTCCGAGGGTCAGAACCCCGCACGGGGGGTGGGCGAGGGGTTCGGGTGTGAACGGACGCGAGGTCGTTCAGGGAGGCCCGCATGAGGCCTTTGATATTGTACATGCCACACGTTGACAACCTTATCCCCCCTAGAGCGAGGGCGCTGCGTGGCCAAGAGCTCAGCCTGGGTTGCAGCGTTTCGTCACCCTGCCCCTGGATCGGCTCTGTGGGAGATTTGGCGAATGCCTTCAAGGCATCGCCCTGCGTAAATGTCCCACCCTGCCCCTCACACTTCGTGGTGACACGGGTTGAAGTCAGCCCGTGCCACTGCCTGAGCAGCTGTGTTTAGGTTGGGTCGCACACGGCGGAGTCAACCGCGAGGTGGGCGAGGGCACTGCATGCCGTGTGCACGTGAGGGCTGCCAGGGGCGGCAGCCCGTACCCTAGACGCTTGTAATTTGCATGATGTCACAGCGTGACGCTGCCGCCTCCATACTGTGCCTGGGTTGTGAGTGCCCCAGGGCGAGCGGAAGGGGTCCCAAAACAAAACACAGGGAAGGACAGTCCGCTCTGCTATCGCACAACAAACGATAGCAAGCTGGCCGCCGGCCCCTTAAACGCCGGCATCAACCGGCGGAACTACCCGGCTCCTACTTGCCGCGGCATCCGTGCTTGCACCACGTCTATCACGACGCTTCACTTCCTCTATCACAACGCTGCACTTCCTCAACGCATGTATTACCACCTGCGCGGAAGTGCCACAGCTCTGGTCTGGCACTGGCACTCCAAAGCCAGATAAGGTTCTATCAGCAAAGTGAGGGGATCCGCCGCCAAGTGAAGGACCCACCGATGCCCATGCTGGTGGAGCCCCCTCACGTTGGCCCTCGCGTCCGCCCTCACATCCCACACAGTTTGCAGCTCCCTGTGGTTGCGCCGTGCGGAGCGCCCAAAGCCCAAGCGAGCCAGTTTGACGCGGCCTGGGCGCATGCAAGCGGCCCACTAGTTGGCACCACGGGGGCGGCCTCGTGGAGAACCATCCAAAGGACACGCAACAACCTTCCTTTCTCCGCTTACGCTGTGTTGCTATCCCAGGCCAAGACCTCAGTCGGGCCTCTGGGGCCTCTCGCGCACTCCCCCTGAGGGTCCACCACCGGCCAGCGCGCTCGATGCGCACCAAACCACCGGGAGACATTAGCCGCCCAGGCCATATCACGTTTCCCTCCCGCTCACACCGTCTCTCGTCCCTGGCCGGCCAACCCCCAACGCAGCCGCGGCGACACTCTTCTGCCTGTCCTCTCCCCCTCCCCCGGCACGGATAGTCGTGGGAGGGCAAGGCGACACAGGGAGTAGG
>LSYV01000002.1:903997-955625 GCA_001584585.1 Gonium pectorale
TCCACGCTCACGCTCGACCACACCGGGGCACGAGCCCCCTCCCCACCGTCGACCATAGCCCGTCGCCTATCGTTTCCCGCGCCGGCCCTTGCCCTTGGCACCATCGTGAAGCCGTCCTCGTCCACAATGGGGATCCGTGGCGCCGGCGGCTCCAACGGCACCGCCTGCGGCGCGCGCGAGCCGCCCGCTCCCTCCGTGTCCATCTCATCGTCGTCGTCCCCGTCGTCGTCCTCCTCATCGCTCGACGTGTCCATTCCCGCGTCCTCCTCCACCACCGTGCCGTCCAGGTCCACCTGACGAGTGCGAAGCACGAGGCCCGGGGAAGGGACGGCTCAAGAATGGGGCATGGCGAGCGGGGGCGCCCATCCCCGAGGCAGTTGGCCAAGGGTTGAGGGCAGCAAAGGCGACGACCCCCGGGCTGAGCGCGAGATAACGGTAGGGCGGGGCCAAGAAGAAACGCATGTGCTCATGGTCACGAAAGCGGAAAACTGCCTTCTCAACCACCACCCAAGGGGCCCCGGCTAAAACCCCCAAGGCGCTGGGCCTAAGACATATCTGTTGGGAACCCTTGGCCCCCCTCCGTGGCACCGCAAGCCAAGGTGGCTCCCACGCTCCACCCCCCCCACCCCCCCACCCCCACACACATACACGTTCGACCCCAACTCCACACAGAAAGGCAGGCGAGGCAGTGGCCGCTGCGCAAAGCCGTCATGAGCGCCTGCACAGAGGCCCCACCCAGCCCCCGAGCCCCGCCCGCGGTGTATGACCCCGGCAAGCGGCGACCCACCACTTGGCGCTTGCTCTGCTGCACCCCGGCCGCCATGGACCGCAGGTGCTCCAGATAGGTGGTCACGCCGCCCACCAGCTCCCGGTACAGTTTCAGCATCGCATCCGCCACCTGCCGGCCATCCGGAGGGCAGGGGGGGTGCGGGGATGGGGGAGTGCCGGGTGTGGGGTTCGACAGAAACTGTCGGCACGCGCAGCCAGCCAAAGCGTGCCCGAGCGTATGGCGCGTGGAGCTGCTAGGAGCGCAGCCACAGCTGCCACGGAGCCCTGTTTAACATGCAGAGCCCCTCACCATGCGCGGGCTGCCGTCCTCCGCCTGCACGCTGAAGTCCTCCGAGATACCCTCATTCAGCATGTCCTCCAGGTCGTCGATGTCGTGGTCTGTGATCTCGTGGGAGGTATGGAAGGGACGGGAAGGGATGGGGGCATAGATGGGGTGATCCGTAGATGGGAGAGTCGAGGCGATGGCCGCTGTGCCTCACACGCTCTCGCGCACAAACCCCCACCCCCACCCCCACCCCCACGGCCACTGCCACCCCGCACCCCCACCCAAACGCCCCTCGCAATCTAACGCAAAATCCAACCCAGAAACCTATGATTGGCGATAATACTACCATGGGCGCAGTTACGACGCCGGCACACGCCGCCATGGCTGCCGATGGCTCGACCTACCTTTCCGCCTGTAGAACCAGTCCAGGCTGTCTAGTAGCAGGTCGTTCGCTTTCTCTGAACTATTGCTGCCGCCCCACTGGTTCTCCACCGCCAGCGCCAGAGCCGTCCATTTTGCAAATATAAGGCGTGCGCCCTCCTCAAATAGTGGTCGCCCTTGAACTGGTAGTATATTCTGACCCACAACAGTCCCGTTCCGCAGCTGCATCCTTGCGGGCTGCTGCATTCTTGCAGGGAGTATAGCAGGCAAGTTTCCTTCTTAAAACTGTTGCAGCAACATCAAAGCATGAAGCAATTATGAGTCGCCGCAGGCCCGCCTACCATTTGTGACGTACAGCACACCCGCGCCGTACTTATGCACGGTTTGTGTGCATCAACTAGTTTACGTATCACCATGCACTCGGCCCGACTGGCGGGCGGAGGTAGAACGATGCAACAAGGAGAGCCCCACCTGGTAGTTTCTGAGTTGGGCCCAAATTACTGTGTTTTTCGTGCGACCCTTTGGCTTGATATTACCCGCTGATAATGAAGGGACAATGGACCTGCACACCGCTCTTGCCACTGAACTATTGCTCCGCAGTCTGCATGGTTAGGACTCACTCTACACAGTTGTTAGTATGCAAAGTGCCTTGCTCAACACGGCTCAACCTTGACACCTTGTCAAGGCCAAGTCAAACAAACCGAGTGAGCTGGTAAGCCGGTCTTTTGGGGGGCGGGACCTGCTGGACGAACGTCACATGCCTTGCATGGTACCCACCCGTCCTGCTCGTCGTGCAGCCGGATGTACGGCACACCTCGCAAATGCCGCCGTGCCATGCGCCGCCATACGCATTGCGCCCGTCACACCATTCATAGCACCAACTACCTTACACATGATCGTGAGCCCGGCGCGCCTGGCGGGCCGAGATGCGATGGTGCAACCATAATGGCACTCTCACCGCCTGGAGCGTTATGTAGCGGGCCCGGGTTTTGTGCGTTAGGCGGCGTTTGGCTCACTATGACAGGCTATGACCCGCCGATGACGAAGGGACAACAGACCTGCAGATCGCTCTTGCCACTGCACTCGCGTACAGCGGTCCGCACAGTTTGGAATCGCTCGCTCCATCACAGTTAAAAACGTGTAGGCTAGGCTGTGGCACATCGGGACTTGCACCCAATTAGTGAAGTGTGGTGAGATTTGTGGTCCCAAACTGAAAAAAAAGAGAACTAGAAACGGGGAAGGCAGCCTCTACGGACCTACACACCCGAGGATGTGATGTTTCCAGCAGGGCGCCGAGTACAGAGCATGGCGGGCGAGGTATACGAGCAGACGGGCAAACTGAAAGCTGGCAAGAAAGGGCTTGATACGGTAAGGCGCGAGTTGCGGACTCCAGCCATGATTGCCATGACAGTACTAGTGCGCTTTTTTTCAATGCAGGTTTCTCCTTTTGTCCTCTCCCTTTGCAGGCACCGCTGGGCGCTCGCGCTGAGCAGGTACACGAGCAGGTATCGCAGGTATGCACACGGGTGTGTATGTAAGGGGCCGCTGGGCGCATTTAGTCGGCCGACTGCAGGGTAGCTTTAATGTGCCACCCGTGACGCTGTAAACATCAGGTGGCCGTTACCGCCGCTGCGAGGCCTCCCTCGCCTGGCCCCGTGGCCTCGTGGAAACCCCTGGCCTCATTGAGGTCTGCCATCTGCGCGCACTCTGTCATGTCAATGACAGGCATTGGTAGGCCATCTGAGGCCAGACTCGCGCGGGTCAGTGAATGTGTACGGCATCGGCAGTTGAGGAGTAGCCTTCGCTTTCAGTTTTGCAAACGCTTAGTGACAAAGCTCGCACTCGCACTCGCTCCGCTCTGGTTTGCCCCTTGGCACTCATATTTATCTCCAGGTCCCTCACTGACTCTCTGCGTTACGTGAACCACCAACCGTGCGGCCATGGACAGCCTAGATGCAGATCCGCTCGACCGATTGGTCTCCGGGAAGCGTGAATTTGGCGAATTTGGTGGTGTGAACGCCTCGGTTGAGATAAGCTCGACGTTCACAGGTTAGGTTTGAATGGTCAGGCACCGAGGCCAACGACCGAGGACCGCTCTGACGCAATGTCCACACACTCGCAGTCCTGGAGGCCGGAACCCTTCCTGCAATCTTTAACGGCGAGGTCGGGCCGGAAAAGGGTAAGAACCCTAAAGGCAGGGACTGACTAACTACCGAGACGAGGCAGGACATGGGAGTTGCTTCCCGGAAATTGATGGGAAACAGGCCAAGTTTAAATTTTAAGACGTCACCAATCCAAGTTGCAGCGCCTCGCTTCGGCTTGCGTGGCATCCCTCGTCATCGCCATCCATACCATTTCTCCCCACACGTAACGCCCGCAGGTGGCTGTTATGTGTACGGCAGAGCGTTCAACCCTACTGTTCGCCACCTGGGTAGGCTGTTGGCCGCGCTGGAGGGATGCGAGGCCGCCTATCCCTGCAGCTCAGGTTCGTGTGCAGGGTAGGCAGGGTTTAGGGGGGATGCAAGCCGCCTGTGCCTGCATCTCGGGTAAGAGCGCAGAGTTCAGGGACCCGCGCAGCCCCCGGTTAGCTGTCTGCGGAACCGTGGCCCGGTTTGTGGGCGATATTGCCATTGCGTGACTAACATTTCCATCGAGACTTCAGGTCAGGATGCGTCCAACTCATAAGCGTATGGGCCCTGCTATCACGCCCGACTGTTCCAACCTGCCCCACGGCTCCAGTATGCCTCTCCGCTTGCCTCACTCCGTACTCCGCTGCACGCCGGCAGGTATGGCTGCCATCTCCTCCACGCTGCTGGCGCTCTGCAACACCGGAGACCACATCGTGGCATCCAACACGATATACGGTGCGCCCTGGCCTGGCCGCAGGTGGCACGGGAGGCTGTATCACGTGCTTCGCAGCAGCACGTGCGTAGCGTGTTGCTGCTGTAATTTTTGGTACTTTGTATGTTGCGTTCCTCCCTCCACCACGATGGCCACAGTGTGGCAGAGCTTTCTTCCAGGGCCCACAGACGCCACCCCTCGCATTTGCTGCAACAGCCCCCCACCCGGCCGGTCGGTTGCCCGCCGTCCCCGCAGGCGGCAGCCACGCGCTGCTCAAGACGTTCCTCCCCACCAAGGCCGCCATCAGCACCACCTTTGTGGACATCACGGACCTGGACGCCGTGCGGGCGGCGCTGCGTGCACGGCCCACCAAGGTGCGCACGGATGGACCGCAACCCGGGAGCCTCGTCCTTCATTTACAGGCCGCCTATGTTACCTGCAGGAGTGATCGCGCTTTTCTTAGTTCGCATGTCGCCTTACGGGTATTTCATGCATGCTTCACGGCTGTCTGTCCCTAAGCCCGAACCAAGGTCCTGCTTCGCCGCGCCGCCAGCAGCCAGTCGCCGCAGCACCCCAAATCACGCACCTACCATCCTCCCGCCAGGTGCTGTACACGGAGGTGGTGTCCAACCCTACGCTGCGGGTGGCGGACCTGCGGTCGCTGGCGGACCTGGCCCACGGGTCGGGCGCCGTGCTGGTGGTGGACAACACCTTCACGCCCTTTGTGGTCACACCGCGCCGCTTCGGAGCTGACGTCGTCATCCACAGGTGGGCCATCCGGTGTGGACCTTTACAAACACAGTAGAGTTGAGCTATCTGGCACAGCTGTGCGGGAATTGCTTCTGAGCCCGGTTGTACGCTGTGCGGTCTGGGTCGCATCGTCATTGGATGGGACCATACGTATGTAGGTGCCGGACTGGAAAGAGTGAGACGGCAGACCCTTTCGCCGCGCGCATCTCGCTGCCTTCTGACACGATGCGTGGCGTGACCGGCAGCACCTCTGCATTCCGTTCCACGTCGCCCTCGCCAACGGGCCGCCCCGCTGCGCAGCAGCTGCCACCTAGCCATGCGTCTCATCGCCCTCCCGCCCTCAACCCTCGCCTTCCAACCCCCTCCTCCTCTGCAGCCTCACCAAGTTCGTGTCGGGCGCCTCCGACATCATCGCGGGTGCGGTGTGCGGCTCGGCGGCCTTCATCTCGTCGCTCACCGACTTCCACGCGGGACCTTGCATGCTGCTGGGGCCTACCATGGACCCCAAGGTTGCCTCCGAGCTGGCGCTGCGGCTGCCGCACCTGGCTCTGCGGATGCAGGTGGTGCAGCCCGGGGGGAATGGAATGCTACGATTACCACAGGATGCAAGAAAAGTTGGCCGGCTATTGGAGGTCGTGGGAGGCCAGGGGAAATGAGGAGAAGGGAGGCCAGGGGAAATGAGGTGCGGCCGGTCTGGTCCAGTGAGGCGAGGGGCTAAATCCTTAATGGAGAGACGCTTTAGCTTGTTGCGCTCAGGTTTAAGAGCCTTCAGGGGCAAAAGCACCGTGCCGACGCGTGGCAACAAGCTGCGCGCATTTATGTTTTTTGGCCCTGTGTCTGCCTCTTCGACGGGTGCGCAGGAGCACGGCCGCCGCGCCGCCGCCTACGCGGCCCGCCTGCAGGCGCTGGGCGCCGCCGTCACATACCCGGGGCTGGCCAGCCACCCGCAGCACGGCCTCATGGCGGCGCAGGCCAACCCCGGATACGGCTCCGGCGGGCTGATGGGAATCGACCTGGGCTCACCGGCGCGAGCCAACGCGGTGCGTCGGAGTCCCCGGTGGGGCGCACGCAGCCCCGCGCTTGCCACGGCTCGGTGGACGGTGCTTTGCCTGAAGACCTCTAACCCTCCACCTGCGTCGTTGTTGAAGCACTCTTCAACCCCGACACTGCTCCCCACCATTCCCTCATCCGCCCAGCGGTGCGTGTATCCGGCTGCGTTTGATACCTCCTCCCCTCTGCTCCTCTGCCTCCACCCCACTAGTCGACCACGCCACGCCCTCGGACTGTTTGCTCCACCCCACATCTGCACTACCGTTGCCGCTGCTGCAGTTTATGGAGCGGCTCCAGAACCGCCACGGCTTTGGATTCATGGCCGTCAGCCTGGGCTACTTTGACTCCCTCATGTCGCTGTCGGCCGCCTCCACCTCCTCGGAGCTGTCGTCTGCCGACATGGCCGCCTCGGGCATCGGGCGCGGATACGTGCGCCTGTCAGTGGGAGTCACGGGTGAGCGGCTGGGATGCCCCGAGGGCCCGAGGCCCGGGGCTCAACCCTGTAGGGGCATCGCCGCTGAAGCAAGGATGCTGGCCGGGCATGGGAGGGTACTGTCCTGTGGCCGACTGTTTGTGTACCGACAGCGTGCTTGGAGCACAGCGTGCTGGTTCAGCCGTGGGTTATGTGCCGCCCGTTGCCAATGACATAATCCACCCTGGTTCTGCCTCTGCTACGTCCTTGCGCAGGCAGCCTGGAGGAGCGCTGGCGGCAGCTGGAGGAGGCGTACCGCTTCGTATCCCAGCTGGGCCCTGAGGGTGCTGCGCCCTTCCGCGCCGTCAAGGTCCGCCGCACGCCCTCGGGCGCCGCTGAGCAGCTGATCAGCTGGCCGTCGTTCGGCCCGGGCGTCGGCCTGGGCGAGGAGGTGGTTGAGGAGGCCGCGCCAACGCGCGCCGCCACACAGGTGACGGCCGCGGGCGCAGCCAACGGCGCCGCCACGGATGGCGAACAGCAGCGCAGCGACGGCGGCGATGGCGAAGGAGTCGAAGGGCCAGCGGCCGGTGCCGTTCTCGCGGCGGCGCCGGTGGCTGCGGCAGCGGCGCAAGGCGTTCCCGCGGTGTTTCCGCCGGTGGCGGCGGGGGCGGCAACGGCTGTCTCTGCCGAGTCGGGCAACGAGGAGGCGGTCGACGTCACTTCCGGCCCGGTCGCAGTCGCCGCGACGGCGGACACAGCGGGGACGCCAGCCCCAGAGGCGGCATCGCCCAAGGCCGCGGCGCTGCTGAAGGCCTCTTCGCCAATCCGGTCGCCCTTCGTTCCGCGCCTGCCACCGCACCAGCCCAGCGCCGGCGGGGCAAACTACGCTGCCGTCTCCGCCGGCGGCGCTGCTGCCGCTGATGTCGCCCCTGGGCGCGGTGCGCACGGCGTCGTCGCAGGCCTTGAGTTCACGGTGCACGGCGCCGGCGACGGGCCCGCTGTGGACCTGACTTATCCCGCCGTGCCCGCGGCTGGGCGAGACGAGAAGGGGCCGGGCGCGGAGACGCGGTCCCGCGAGACGCCGGATGCCGGGGTGCAGCGGCCCGTCAAGATTCGGCGCACGGGCTCAGTCGAGATACACTATGTCGCCGTGCCGCAGGCTAAGTCATGAAGCCCAGAGCAGCGATGGCGGAGTGCCGTACGATGCGGACGCGTCTATGGGCTTCCATCCAGGGTTGAGGTGTACGAACATTCAATGTTACCGTGTATTTTCAAAAAGTGTACACTATCGTTGCGATGCAGCAGGGCAAGTTCTCAATGATGTATGAGGATGCAATGGTGTATGTCGTGAGGCAATGTCACACGGATGATCCTCACAATGGATTGGCACGAAGAATCCCTGGCGATTGGTCGTTTCGTGTGGCATGCGAGGGCTTGGAAGGCCATGAATCCATGGATAGTTTACCCCCACCGTGCAAAAGCGCAGAAAGCTGCAAAGGTAGAGGGATCCACCATGGACAACATATTGCTTTTGCCGTGGACCATATACGACAAGTAGCGTCTACTGCACCGACCTGTATGATATGGTTACTATGTGGGTTTTGCCCCACTTGCACGAACCCCTGCTTCTTGAAGTCTGTGCCGTCTGTCGCTATGTCTTTGTAGCAGATTGAGTATCAATTGATTGTTGCTGTAGTCTGCCATTGCATCCAGTGGCGTCTAGATTGTATAGGCCCTGTACAGTAGAGCGGAAACTCCCGCTTACCATTTACGCCGATCACCATTCTTTGTCCCACAAGCACCCCGCTCTGCAATTGGCTTCCTGGTTTTCAACCTTTACGCTTCCTTCGTACCAACATGGTTAAACGTGTGAGTAGCTTAGGTCGTGTGCTCTGCAAGTTGCCTGTACGTCCAGGGCGCCAGTGTGAATGGAGGCACGTGGAACCCTGTGGCTCTCCCTACTGGCTTTGGTTTTAGGTTGCATTTGGTAGTGCCGCTCAGGTTACAAGAGGGCCACTGCCACACAAGGCATGTAACCCAAAGGGCAGCATTAGTATGGGGATGGCTACCGGACTCCATTTGCACACACAACGTCGGCCAGGCAACATCATGCCACGAGCTGCTTGACATGCGATCCGCCAATGCGGCTGGTGCCCAAGCGATCTGCCTATCATGCCAACGCCGCGCGCTGGCATATCCATCTGGCGACCAGTGCCGCACTATGATCGTCGGGAGGTTTATGACAAGGTATGGCGCCCCGCAGAGACAGCCGTCTCTCCGCGGAGAATGTGGAGGCCTCCATCCCATCATCCTCGAACCGGCATGAATTGCATGTCCGGGCACTACAACAAGTTCCATAGTCAAAGATTCACCTGCAAGCACTATTCCGGTTATCGAGAAGACCCACGGGTCGCGCTCACCGAATGTACGAACCATCTCCCAACATTACCAGGCAGCAAAGACGGCTGAAGCCCGCAAGAACTTGACGCTGGAATCGCAATCACGTGTAAAGGCAAATAACTGCTGTTATTTTGGACAGGAGTCCACAACACACAGCGAACGCTGCGCTTGCAGCATCACGATATGGGCACTCGTACCAGATATCGCCCTCTCAGACCTGTACACTGTCCAAACCGTCTCTCATACCCGTGAGCTGTCATAACCGTCTTCTAGAGGTCCAACCAAACCATGAAACACCACAGATGTCAACCTGAAGGGCAGAAAACCAATGCCCAGCATTGCAAAAAACATGCACGGGAAAGAGTGGAACCACAGCCGCCCAACAAAAATTGCTCGCTTACCCCTCTTATTTCAACCACTCCCTATTTCCACTGCCTAGCTGACCGACCGAGGTGCAGCGCCTTGGCGAGCCGCTTGGCCATGTGCTTAAGGCCATGCCGCTCCGACTTCGCCGCCTTGCCTTCCACTCCGGCCTCACTCCTGGTCGGCACCTCCTCCGCCTCCGCCTCCGCCTTGCCGAGCTGCGCGCCGCTTCGCACCAAGTCCGCCGCCGAGACACCGTTGCCGCAGGGCTCTGCTTCCACCATCGCGGTTGAGCCTGGGCCGAGGCACGACGGCAGGCAACGCCAGCCCTTGGCCTTCCCCGTCGCGTTCTTCGAGGCAGCGCGCGGCGAGACATCACGGCCAGCTTCCTTATCGACCGCCGTCGCCATGCCTACCGCCGCAACGTGGCTCCTCCCAGCTCCCGTGCCTGGGTACGCGGCCTGGGCGCCGGCCTCAGGTACGACGTCGCCTGCCGAGGGCTCACTTTCGCCACTTGCGGCCTGCTGCGCCTGCGCATGGGGTCCGGGTACCCCAGCTTCGCGAGCTTGGCCTTCAGTGGATGCTGCCCGGCTCACCACCGCCGGGCGTTGAAAAGCATTGCTGCACGCCTTGTCGTCCAACTCCGCGCCACTGCCACAGTAGGAAGCTGCCTGCCGGCCCTCGAGTGCCGTCACCGGATGGGCGATCGTCTCAGAGACTCCCCACAAGGCCCCCGAAGTGGACCCTGTCCGGCTGCAGACTGCACCGACGGAGGTCGCAGCGCCAGGAGGTTGGCTGCCGCTGTCGGACGTGGAACCAGTTAGGCGTCTGGAGCCCTGTCGCATGTGCGGGAGGACCTGGCCGCTGCCCGCGCACGCGGGCCGGCCTCGAGGGACGAGCGTCCGTGGCGTGACGGTGGGAGTGACGGATGGCGTGGGGACGCCCGGAATCGCGGCGGCAAGAGGACCAGCGCCGTGGCTGGCTGCCGGCACTGCTGCAGCCGGCAATGGCTGGGGCAGGTCGGCCTCCGTGCTGGCAGAGACCGCGTCACTGGTGCGCGCCTCCGAGGGGGCGCATCGGCACTTTGCCGGGATGTCAAAGCTGCGACGCAAGAGGGAAACCGCACGCTTTTCCTCAACTGCCCCGTGCGCCGTGCTTGGGTTGTCGGCCGTAGTTCGCGCAGCGGCGTGCGGGGGCTCGCGGAGAGGGCTGGACCTGTGGCGCATGGACAGCGGCAGGCGTAATCACGCAGCAGTAGACGTCGTGGTTGCGCTAGGGGTCACGCCACAGGAGGGACAGGCGTGCGAAGCTATAATACGCCCATGTCTGCACGTAGCATACCTGTTTGGCACAGAAGATCTCAAAGCAACAAATCAACAAGCGCGTAAAATGTCCGTTGCGATAACTTTGAAGCCGCGGGGGCACGCGTCAAAAGCAAACCTCTTTGAATCGAAACAGAAGACACGCCACAGACCTGCCGTAATGGAGATCGTGGGGCACGGTGTACACTGTCTGAAACTCCCGCACTGCCGGCCGTAAGATGCCGCTTAATTTGCGGGACGCCGACGACCAGCCGACCTTCGCCCAGCCAGCGCCGCCGCCAGCGCCACCCCGGCCAGGAGCCGCAGCAGCGCTGCGATGCACAAACGACGGCGTCTGAAGGCCTCGCAGGCCCCGGCTGGTGCTGCGATCAGCGTCCATACGGAGGCTGGATGCGGCGCTCAGCGCCGCGCGGGTGCTGATGCTGGACCAGCATGCGGAGGGCATCATGCTCCCGCAATGGCTGCGGTCCGAAGGGCTGCGCAGCGTCAGCAGGCGGCATGCGGACCCGGCGCCGCGGGGGGCCCCTGCGGCGCCGCCGGGCGTGGGTCGCGGTGTGTCGCAAGGTGACGGCGCGCCGAGGCTGCCGGCCGAGCTGCAGCTGTAGTGTGGGAAGAGGGCGTTCGAGGGGGCCTGAAGTGGAGCAGCGTCCTGGCGTGCGGAGCACACTGGCGTGTCGAGGTCTGCCCGGTATCCGGAGGGCGGCTCGCCGTCGGAAGCGGCGTCGGACGTCGCGTTGCCAAGACCATGCAGAGCTGGTAGGCGCAAGCCGGGCACAGCGGAGCGGGCCTGGGGCGCGATCGAGGCGATCAACAGCGGTGGCATGGAGTGGCGCTCCGGGGCAGGGGCCCGCAACGGGGCGGGATACGTGGCTGGCACTTTCGGACGGGCTTGGGAGTTTTGCAGCCCTACGTGTGCACCGCCTCGAGCCGCCCCTGCGCGAACGGGGTAAGGGGCGAGGGTGTTGGGCAACGCCGCAGAAGTAATTCGGCAAGGGGCAGGCCCACGCAATTAAACTTAGGTCGAGAGGCACATAAAGCGCAAGATTGCAATCGCAGCAGCTCAGCTACTATGGCCACGCCTGACAGGGCGCAGGAACAGTGTAGTCGGGGTTATGCCACCGTGTGACATGCTTCACCGAGCTCACCTTCGCTGGTGCCCCAGCTTTGCGGATCTTGCACATCGCCTCCGGTCTTGTGCACTCCTGATCCCGCGGGAACAAGCCTGAGTTCCACAAACGCATCCCCATCCGCCTCCATCTCGAGCTGCCTGGCCGCTAGCCGCCGATTCCATGCCTCCAGTTCCAGGGCATCCCTTGCCCCTGCCCCCGGTGCGGGCGGACGGCCAGCGATTGCCAACTGCCCGCACCTGGCAACTGACGGCGACGACGTCAACTCCGCCCTTGTCGCCGCGCTGGGCCCCGGACCCGCGGTGCACGCCGTCACTATGACGGCGCTCACCGGCGCTGAGCGAGGGAGGGGCGGAAGTGGCGGACGCGCGCCGCCCTGCACCCGCGCACGGGTCAAGGAGTTCCAGCGCCGGACGGTATCGCGGAGGTCCCGCGGGCTGTGCAAGTCCTGCAGGTCGCCGTCGTCGCTGCTATCCAGCTGGTCCATCTGCCGTGAGCACCACATCGCTGAGGGGGCGGTGTGTGCGAGCTGGGGGACCGGCAGCAACAGGTCGGCGTCCAGCGGGTCATCAAGGAGCGGCGGGGTCACCGAGGCACACAGCGAGGGGCGCCGCGGGCGCCGCTCCGCGGGTGCAGCGCAGGCGTTGCGCGAGGAAGAGGGCTGGCCCGGGCGGATGCTAGCTCCAGGGGCGACTGCTCCTGCAGCCATCGCTTTCACCGCATCATCGGAGGGCAGGGCGGCTGCAGGCTGCAGCGCAAGGGGCCCAGCATCCTGACGGGGCGGTAGCGGCCGCAGTGGGATGCGGCTCCATGCGGGCGCCCTGGCCGAGGGTGCGGCGGGTGGTGTGCGCGATGCCGCGGCGGTTAACGCGGGCACTGCGGGCGTCTTCGACCCCAAAGACCGCTGCGGCGGGGCTGTGAGGCATGCCGGAGGGACGCTGCTAGCGGCCTTCCCTGCCGATGGGACGGTTGAAACTTTGGCGTCCTTGCATGCAGCCTTTTGCGCTGCGGCTGCAGCGCCAGCTTGCGCCTCGCGGTGGAGGCCTGCACTGGAGGCAGGCGCGCCCGCTTGCGACCACCGCCGCGATTGAACCGGCGACGGGGCTACATTGCCTTGCTTGGCTGAGCCGCCGCTGGTGGTCCTCCTCGCGGAGCGTCCAGTCTCAAAGGCTGCTGAAGCCCTTGCAGGTGCCGAGGCAGGCGTTGTAGACAATGTGGCTGAGCGCCCAGGTGCCCGCGTCGCGAAGGTAGCAGCGGTTGCGCAGGCAGCGGCACTCGCGGCATTGGCCGGGACTGGGGCTCCCACACGCCGACCAAAGGCGATGCGGACATCGACAGCTGGAGCCTTCCCTGGTCGGCTTGCTGGCGCCGCTGCAGCAAGTGGACAGGTAGAAGCAGAGGGACAGGATTCAGACCTATGTCCTGGGGCCTGCAGACCTAATACTACAGGTCATGAATCCGACCGCCGCGGAGCAAGCATGCAAACACGTTTGAGGAAATGGGCGTGAATCTTTCGCAAGTCTAGTGACTTTGCAGAAACGACCACCGCACACCTGTGTGTTGGGCTGCACCCTGCCGTCCGGACGATGCAAGCTGACAAGCGGATCCGGAAGCGGGCCCCGCTGTAGACGCCGCAATGGGGCGGTGGGCGCCTGTTGCACGAACTGCCGGCCCCTCGCCGGGCCTCAGAGCCGGCGCTGCCATCGTGGTAGAGCCGGCCAAATACGCACCGCCTGCCCCTGCATGCGAAAAGCCGGAGCCCGTAACATCCGCCGGTGTCAGCACCTGTGCGCGTTCGCCAACGGTCTGCGCCTTGGCCACAGCTCCCGACGTTCCCGCAGCAGCTGTCACCCCAGAGCTGAAGGCCGCCGTTGACGGTGGAACCCCCATATCCCCCGTGCCGGCTGCGGCAGCAAGGGCCGCCGCCTCCAAGACGTCTTCGGCGGTCTGGATCAAGGCCGCAACACATGGTGTCGGCACCGCTGCGTCTACCGCAGAAGCCATCCTCAGGTGGAGCTGCATGCCGTCGCCTGAGCCCCGTGGCTCAGCTTCGGCTCGCAATGGTGCATATGGGGCTCCAGCGCCCAAAGCAACCGCAACAGCCGTTAGCTTCGGTCTTTCGCTGCTGGCATGCTTGACGGCTTCGGCGTGCAACGCCGCCGCCGCCGCGGCGTGAGAAACCGACGCAGCTGGCATCAGCTGCAGCTGCGCGCCTCCGCTCATGGCCTGCGGCTCGGCCGCGGCGTGCAGGGGGACTTCTGCGGCTTCGGAGGTGGTGAGGGCCGCAAGGGACATGGCCTCGACGCCTTGGCTACCAGCCTGCACCTCCAGTGCAGCGCACGGCGGGACCACTGTGTCGACCGCGACGGGCACAGCGGCAGCAGCACCGGCCTGCCAGACCGCGGAGCAGTTCTGTGGCTCATCCGTAGCCGCAGATTCAGAGCGCGCAGGCGCCTCCGCCTCCATGCCATCGTCTCCAGGCCGCAGTTCAATACCGGCATCGCAGGTCGCCGCTCCACTGCCCGAACTCTCCGCGACTGGCGCCAACTCCTCTACATCGTCGGTCTGCGTGTCGGCCGTGCTGAGCAGCACCACCGCTGTCGCCGTTCCTGCCGTAGCCACCATCGCCGCAGTCGCCACCATCGGGACAGCCGCCGCCGCCGTCACAACTGCCGCCGTGGACGCAGCCGCAGACGTCACACCAGCCGTTGCCAGGGCCCCAGCCGTCATCACAGCCGCAGCTGTCGTCACAGTCGTTGCCGCAGCCGAGGCAAAAGCCGTTGCCGCCGCATCCATTGCCGCTGTCGCTACATGGGCGGCAGCCGCAACGCATTCGCCAACGGTTTGCACAGCTGCGGTGCCACACGGAGCCGCTGCAACGTCGTTAGGGGCCACCGTCTTCACGCTTTCGGCGTGGGTCTGCGCCATAGGCGCAGCGTGTAGGCTCGCCGCCGCAGCGTCTGTCACGGTCGTCCGCTGCTGCATCCCCTCAGCTTCATCCTGCTCCTGGCTTATTGCCGCAGTACGCAACGGGGCTGCTGTTGCTCCATCGCAATTTGCGTATTCAGCAGGGGCCGCAGCCTCGCACGGCAGTGCACCTTCACCGGAGCCTCGCGGCTCGGCTTCGGCGCTCAACGGGGCCGGTGCGTCATTGGCGCCGAAAGCAACGGCGGGAGCCGTTGGCTCCAATCCCTTGCTGCTTGCCAGCGTAATAGCCTCGTCGCGCAACGCCGTCAGCACTACGGGCGATGTGGAGACAGCAGGCAGCGGCTCGGCTGCGGCGCAGAACTGGGTCTCAATAGCTTTAGAGACAGATACGGGGGGAGCAGCCACGGCCTGCAAGCCCGCGCCGGTCTGCGCCTCAGCCGTGGCACACAGGAGGGCCGATAAAGATGCACAGCGTGCTGGTGTCTCGGCCTCGGTGGAATCGTCCGCACGCTGCAGGTCGACGCCGGCGCCGTGGTGCGCGGCGGCAGCAGCAGCCGTGACGGTGCCAGCAATAGCACCAGCAGCTGCGAGGCTGTGCTGCCCGGCGTCCTCGAGCGCAAACTCCTGTGGCTGATGCGCGGCCATGCAGGCTGGGCTGTCGCCAGACGCCGCTGGCATAGAGGCGCCGTCCAGAACGATTGCAGAAGCCCCTGAGTGCACGCCGGCAAGGGCATCGCAGACACAGTCGGCAGCGGCATCAAGGGAGTGGACCGCCTCCAATACTCCGTTGCTGTATAGTTCAACGGTTGTCTCCCTTGAGGTAGCACCATAGGCACCACTGCAGGCCGCTGCGCGGCCGTCCCAGCAGGAGCTCACGGACGGAAGGCTTGGTTCGTCAGCCTCGTCCGATATGTCGCTGACGATGTCCTTGGTGGCGCCGTAATTCGTGCTGGCTGCAGTTGCCTCACCCAGTGCCTGCACCTCCACCGGAATGGTGGTGGCTTGCCGGGCAACAGGTGCTGCAGGGTGCCTCCGTAAGCGCCGCAGCCGCGGCGCGGCATGCAGTAGCCTGAAGCGCTGCGGCGATGGCGCCGGCTCTTGGGTTGCGTGGCTTGCCCCGGACCGTACAGGCAGCAGCTCCTCTGCGTCATGCGTGGCCTGGCGTGCGCCGGAAGTGCAGCGCTGGCCCAAGGCGCTGCTCAGCAGCGTCCCGAGCAGCGCACACACGAGGCCCCAGATGCTGAGGTCGTCGAGAGGGGGCGAACCTTCAGGGAGGGGTGTGAGAGGGGGGAACGGGTGTCAAATTCGAGGCATGAAGCGCACATTGAGGGAAGCATTAACCGCTTCACAGTTTAGAGGATGCACGTGACGTGCTCCCACGCTGTGCACACTGGCTTTCAAGACAGGCGCATCACGCACGCACTTGCATATGAGGGTAATGAATACATGACCAGACATCGCAAGGTACCCGTTACGATTCCTACTGCAGCATGCAGTGGTGCACCCTTACCGCTCGGCTCAGAGCCTCCCTGCCAGTCGTCGCGGCCGCCCCCGCCACCGCGTCCGCCAGGCGGCTTAGTGGGCGGCGGGCCGCCACGGTCTTCTGGTGCACCGCGTACTTCTCGCGGTCCGACGCCAAGGTCCGCATCAGGCAGCCAGACAGGCAAGTCAGTTTTAACCTGCATGGCGGAACCACCGTAAAGTGTCGGGATGATAAGGGCACAAAAGGGCCAGACCGTTAACAGTCAAGGGCTTGGAACCACTTCTCCCTAACGGACCCCAAACAGGCACTCACCCCTGCAACCGCGGACAGGTGGGAGCCGTAGCACAGCACGGACAGGAGCCAGGCCTTGTCAATCTCTGCGGCGGCGGTGCTGCCTGCAATTGACGCTGCAACAGATGCTCCCGCCAGCACCCCGAAAGCCGGCGGTGAAGACGACTCGCATCTTTCGGATTTAAACGCCGACACGACCTGGTCGCATGTCCAAGGATAAAGGAATAAAACTTCGTGCATTTAACTTATCTTGACCGAACAACGCTTACACCGTATACAAGAAACCAGCAAGCGCTGCTACCGCCCCAGGCTGCTTACCCGGTGGCTTGAGCGCCGGCGAGGCCAGACGCTGCGTTGCTCCTTGTTCCATGGGCATGAAAGGCGAGGCAAGGAGGGCTGAGCCTGTGGCCGCCGGGACGCTGCGGCCAAAGGCCAGCATGGTAACATCGGCTATGCGCTCAGCGCCGCGCGTCCGCTCCCTCCAAAGGCCATAAAGACCCGCGGACCGCGGGCCCAAAGCCGCTTAGCTGCAAGCAAGCTGTCGGCGTTTGCAGGTCGCACTTCCGCGTTCCAGTCCGTCAGACCAGCCACGTATCATCCTATGAAGGTGGCTCCTTGCATTTACATGCTGCTTGTTCGGTCAGCGGAAGCCGGCTGCAGCAAACGCGCTGCGGACTTGTAAAACATCCCAAAGTGAAGGATATAGCGAGCTTTATTACAAAAGGAGATGCATTGAACAAATTATGCTCAACAGAGTAGAGGGACAGTGTATAGAGCACGGCTCCGCACGGCGATTTGGTTTCGTACGGAAAGCGTCCTGCCCAACAGTCCTGAACTGAGCTTGATGCTTGGCGCTTGGTGCTCCCGGCGCCTTACGCACGGCGCTGGCGCAGCTGCGGGTCATAGTGCCCACACGTGATGCAAAACGTCTGCGTTGGATCCGACAGCTGGTACCTACGCAAGGGGAAGCGCAGAAGGCCAAATGGTACAGCGGTTATGGCAGCATGATGGCTCGGGCACACCACAAATGCACAAGCAACGAGGGATCCCCGCGTGCGTGCCAGCGCAGGGGCGCACACCAGCCACACCGCATGGAAACCACCGGTCTACCCTCGTGCCCAGTACTTGCCCCCGGCCTCGCTCCCACGCTCATTTCTACCGTCACACCCCCACAATCTTCTAGCACGTCCTGCGGTGCCCCCGGTACGCACCCGCACTTTGGACACGGGTCGCTGCCGTGCCGTGGCTTCCCGGGCACCACCCCGTTGGGGAAGGTCTCCCGGAACACACGGTAGTAGTGCAGGTGCTCCTTGTCGCGGATCTCCACCCCGTGGTGGCTCTCGATGTACCGCCGCTCCGACTCGAGCTGCTCGTCCGAGATGAGGCGGTCAAAGTAGCCCGGCCGGGACAGGGCGGTCGTGCCGCAGCCCACCTGCCGGTGCCGAGGGGTTAGGTGGTGGTGGTGGTGGTGTGTGTGCCATGGGATGCACGGCTCAATACATCAGGTTGCATGTGTTTTGGGGGGGGGTTGGGCATACGTGAAAAACGGAGAGCGGGGACACGGCCTGCCCTAAGACTCTGCCCACAGGCACGTTGCATGGTGCAGGGACCCTGGTGACATCCCGTACGTTGATGCTACCTGCTGGCAAGCATGAAGGGCGCCGATTGGCTGGGGTGTCCACCTTGCAACGCGACGTCTGCCACCCCATTGCCTGGCTGGGTCACGGCTGCTCGTCTCACCTCGATGGGGTCCTTGCGCCGCATGCAGGACGTCACCTCTGGGAACAGCGTGCGCAGGGGCATCTTGCCCAGCGAAGCGCCGTCCACCGTCTGTCAGGGCCGGTGTACATAGCGCAACGGAACATAGCGCAACGGACAGGCGGGGGTTAGTGCGACTAGCGCGCATGGCAGCAGTGAAAAATGAGTATGACGCAGCGTCCGTGGTGAGAGGCGTCACGTGCTCTATCAGGCGTGTCCCCAACGGCTGTAGGCTACAAGCCCAGGCGCACGGTGCCATAGCGCACGGCGCGTTTCCGCCGCATTTCCAGGAATACAACTCGCATACACGCCGCCTCTCATGTCAACCCTGCAAGCAAGCCCCCCCCCCCCCGCCTTACCCCTCGCATCACCACGTGCGACGCAGCAACGTTCAGCAGCACCCGGCACCGCGAGCAGCCGCAATGCCGCACACCACCCCAGCTCACACCCGCACCTCACCTGCACGCAGTCCGCCTTGGAGAGCTGCAGCGAAGCCGCCACCACGCCCGGCTGCGTGAAGGGCGACGTCACGAACATGCCCAGGTGCGCCCCCAGCCGCACGCTCCCGAACGCCATGATGGCCGCCATGCGGCCGCGGCTGGCCGCCCAGGCCTCCGGAGCCAGGCCGTGCGTGAAGCCATAGCCGCCGAGCAGCTCGTCGGCGGCGTCGCCCGTAGCGGCGCAGCGAAAGCCACGGGCGGCGGCCTCGCTGAGGGCGCAAGCAACTGCGGGGGATGCGGACCGGCATCACAGCGGCACCGAGAGTCAAAGCATGGGACGTACAACTGTACCGGTAGGGTAGGCAGGGCGCAACGCGAGGAGGGCCGCCCCGTCCTGATAGTCACCGTGCATCGGTTCTCGTCAGCAGCTCCGGCACGTCTGATGTTAAGCCCCCCAAATGCGCGTGACGAGCCGCCTTCGACATTGTGAAAAAGGACAGCTGGTGTGAGCAGTCGCCGATTGTATGAGCGGCCGCCGGTGCTGGGGCCAGGACTCACTCGCTACATCGTTCCGCAGGGTCATGGGGTCAAAGCTCTGCAGCGCGCGGACCACCACGGGCAGGTGCCGGCGAAGCAGCTCCTCCAGGCTGATGCGGATCACCATGTGCTCCAGGCCGGCCGCCGCTGCCGACTCCGTCGCGTACGGTAGATCCGTTGCTTCTGCAAATGGGTCGCCGGCGGGAGGTCGCGGTACAGCAGCACACATAGCCAGTGCGTTCTGCCCTCCCTCCAGGCTCAAGGGTAGCTGAAGAGGAGTTATGATAAGAGAAGAGGAAGGTATGGTATCCGAGCAACCCAGGCGGCAATCCACCTTCCACCATGTGGCAGTCCAGATGACAACAGGAGCCCAGGGAGCCGGGACAAAGCAACCTGGGAACCGCAGCCAGAAGCGCAGAGTGCGTACTGAGCAATGGAGAGTTGGAGACTGCTTTTCAAGCGGCAACGGTAGAAGTTCAAGCATTGGATTATAGAGGGGGCGTAATTTTCAGGAGTCCTGGAACATCAAGGAAGTACCGGGCTTGAGCACACGGCTACTGCCTGACTCGGCTGACTCCTAACGTATGCCCGACGGCCGACTTCCTAGACCGCCATCTGTCGCACCGTCGGAGCATACGACCGTGAATGCCGCTTTAAGCCCAAGGACGGGGCCGCCGACCTCCGCAACGAGGGCGCTGTCGAGACCGCCGCTGAGGAGCACGCAAGCTGCGCTCCGGTCCCACTCCTTTCGGTTCGCGATGCCGCAGAACGCCTGGAGGATCTGGGTCCGCAAGCGCGAGAAGCGGTCCCGGCTCTGCTGGCGGCGTTGAAGAAGCAGTGCAACACCCAATGCCGTTGCTGCCGCAATCCCTGCGACGAGCCAAGTCCCCCGCTGCATCATGGTTGCAGATCAGTCAAAGTATGTACTCAGGTCGGGGCCAGAGCACGGGGCCAGAGCCTGACACAAGTCTGCTTCGCCGTTATAATCCGTGTTATGTCATTGGCAAGTATTAAAACCGTTTTAAAGCACGCGGATGGAATGAGTTGCGATGCGCATGGAAGGAAATTGTGCTTGGGCGGTGGTTGGGACCATCAACGGATCCACGGCGCGTCCAGTTTGCTGCAATTTCACTATGGGCCATATAAGTACGTCTGCCTCGATCGCACAGTTGGGCTTGATTATCCAGGACACTCGCCTTGTTCGCTTGCACGGATGATGCAGAGTCTATCGAGCTCTCGCGCCTCAGCGAAGCGCACTTCCAGCCAGCGTAGGCCCTTCGCTCCCAGCGCGGTGCCTCCCGCCGTCCGCGTCCGCGGCGAGGCTCACGCCTCTGCGGCCATCTCCCGTCGCACCGCAGCGGCGGCCTTCGCCCTCCTGCAGCCGACCGCTCAGTCCCTCAGCTGCAGCGGACTCGCCGCCGCGGGCCCTGTGCGCAACGTGATGGCCGCTGCCGCGCCATCTGCCGCTGGCGCATCCGCCATCCCGGCGGGCAGCCCGGCCAACCTGGACCTGCTGGTGGTGGGCCCGGGCGTGCTGGGCAGCGTGCTCGCAAAGAACTGGCTGGCCAGCGTCCCCGGCAGCACCGCCACGGGCCTGACCAACACGGACCGTAGCCACGAGAGGTGCGGCGCGGGACGGGGTCGCGGTGGCCAGAGCGGGGTCCAGAGCCTGCTGATACCTTGGTCTGGGGGCCGGAAGGGGTGGCGCCCTGGGCCAACGCGTACATCTGCTGCTATAACGGGCCAAGGCGCACCCAACTGAAGGGAAGTTGCTCTATCGTGCTGCAGCTTCCTTGTGCGGCGCGCACCGTCGACGGAGATCCCCCCATGCTTCCCCCATGTTCTCCCAATGCTACAGGCTCCGCTCCATGGGCATCACCCCCGCCACACGCGCCTCGCTGACCGCCGGCCGGCGCTACAGCTTTGTGGCCTTCAGCGCCCCGCCGTCTGGCAGCCAAGACTATGAGGGAGATGTGCGTGCGGGAGGCGGGGGGCGGGGGGCGTCTGGGGTTGGGGTTAGCGGGGCGAGGCTGTTGAACCCCCTCGCTATCGAGGGTATTGGGAAGTTGAAGCTTGGGAGGAGGGATGGGGCAATGCACAAGGCAGTGCACGCTAGCTGCACTTGCCACGTCTGACCTGCTGCCCGGCGTGCGGGGAGGCGGTGCGGGGCGCTGAGCGATTGGTGATTGATCGCGAGTCAACTCGACAGCATCGACTGGTGGAGCGGAGGGTGGGTTTCGGTGCACTAGTCTCAGGGCCCCGCCCGGCACGCTCTTGCCCACTGCCCCCGGCACCCTCCTATCCCAGCTTTTCGAGCGCCTCGAGCCGTGGTTCACCCTGCGTTACACCCCTCCTACGACCCCAACCCCCACACACGCAGATCAAGGCCGCCCTGTCTCTGTGGGACGGCACGGGGTCGTTCGTGTTCACGTCCTCCATGTCGGTGTGCTCGGTGGACGACGGGGGCACCGTGACTGACGCCAACTGCCCGCTGGTTGCGCGGGGGGCGGGGCCCTCCACTGACAAGCTGCTAGCGGCGGAGGACGTGGTGCTGCAGGCAAGGGAACGGGAAGGGTGGGAGAGTGCCGGGATAAGCACGGGGCGGAGGTGGCGAAGAAGGAAAACGGGTCGCGTTGTCGGGGGGCCGACGGCACCCGCGGGGGCGCGGGCTCTAGGGAAGGGCGGCGAGAGCACAGAGCACAATTGGGCGCGGGGTCCGGCCCGGGAAGCGCCAAGTTACTGCGCGCATACCCTCAGCGCGCTGTTCGGGCATGTGGCTGTCGTCCGCCTTGTTCGCCTATGCTTCACCGCCAACCATCCGTGCCTTCGATCTACCGCAACTGACGTTAGTCACTTGGACACACCGCAGGCGGGCGGCAACGTGCTGCGGCTCGTGGGGCTGTACCACGCCACCCGGGGGGCACACACCTACTTCATGAAAGTGGTGAGGCGGCTGGCGGCGGGCAGCCAAGGGACGGGCAGCAGATGGTCCATGGGCCGACGGGGTAGCCGTGATGGCGTGTCCGTGGCGTGCAGCTGACAGTGGGGCGGCAGTGGGTTCCCTCCCGCCGAGGCACCTGCTCTGCGGCCCCGAAAGCACCGCCATTTCTTCCCCACTTGTGCGCGGCCTCTGTTTCCGGCCACGTGCCCTTGGGGGAAGGCACCTACCTCTTCCAACCCCTCTCAAACACGGGCGTGCCCGACGCTATCATTATGGTACCCCAGGCAGGCATTTGCAGGCCTGGATATCCCATGGGTCAATACAAAACCCCGTGCGTCACATCATGGCAACGCACCTGACCCACTCGCTCGGGCTAAGGGCGCACGGCCGCTACCCCTGTGTGATGTGGCACGCGCTGACGCCGGCTGCGCCCCCCCCCCCCGTGTCTGAGTCCCCACGCAACGCACCCACCCACCCACCTGCCCATCTACCCCCCCCAACCCAGGTCAACGTCCCCCGGCCCGCCGGCTACGTGGTCAACCTGCTGCACTACGAGGACGCGGCGGGCATGGCGGCGGCGGTGAGGGGCTGGTGGTGAGGGGCAAGGGGGGTGCTGAGCGGCGGTGGGACATGGCGGCGGCGGTGAGGGGCAAGGGGGGTGCTGAGCGGCCTGCTTTGCGCACTCCCCCGCGCAGCCGGTCACGCGCGTGGGCGGGGCGCTGCCCCCTGCATGCTCTTTCAGCGTCTCAGCACCGGCCCGGGCGCTGATCAGCTGTCCTGTATAACATTGCTCTCGGCTGAGTTCTCGGGTCCGCGGTGCAGATCCTTCGGGGCGACGGCAGCGGCCCGTTCCGCGGGCGGGTGTTCCTCGGGGCGGACGGGCACCCCATCCGCTTTGACGACATGATTGAGGTGAGGAGCGGAGCCGGGTGGTGCTCCAACGGTTGGGCTCGAACGGATAGTACATAGCAGTGTTGCAACGACAAGCGGTTAAGATGGGAGAAGGATTGGGCGCGCGGAAGGTTCCAGGCCAGGCCTTTGAACAGGGGATGGGAGGGAACGGGAGGTGCACCTCGTCCCATATATGGTTGACAACACGTTGCCCGAATGCCCGCTCCCACCATCTGTCCGGCACCCCCGTCCCCCGGGACCACCCCCGCCTTCAGGCCTGCTTCAGCACCGGCGTGTTCCCACGCGTGCCCGTCAACTTCACGGGATCCCTCCCCGAGGGTGAGCCGGCGATGCGGCACTAGCGCGCGTCCCGCCCGCGTCCGCCCGCTTTCCCGTCCGGATGCGTGCCCGTCCGGATGCATTTCCGTACGTCGCCGCCCGTACGCTCGCTGGCATGGCTGAGCCAGTGACGAAAGTTCTTACATCCCATCGAGCACGGGGCCTACTCTTGTATCGCCGTGTTCTCCTCCCCCAGTCCTCGACCTGCCCGCAGGCGATGAGTTGCGCTTGGCATGATTGCGTCCCATTGTTGTCTCTCAGGCCCAGTTATACCGTATTGTGCTGGACACTGCAGCCCGCCTCTCGTTCCCACACTGCAGCCCGCTCACTCCCACGCACACAGGCGGCAAGTCGGGCCTGGGCAAGGTGGTGGATGCGTCGGCCAGCCTGGCGGCGCTGGGCGGCTGGGCGCCCAAGTACGCCTCCTTCCAGGTCTTCATGGCGGCCGGCGGAAAGGACTTCTACAACACCTCGGGCATCGCGTTCTGAAACGTTCCATGGACGGGCGTGCGTGGGGATTTTGAGCTGGCGCCTGTGGAGCTGGCCGCGGGCGGGCCCCGGGGGCTGTGCGGCAGACAGCGGCAGACTGATGGGGGTTAAGTTTGATTAAGTAGGCTGTTGGGGCCCGATGGTGGGACGCGGCGCTGCAGGAGTTGCGCCGGTCTAGGTTATGCGCGGGTCTGACTTAGGCCAGCGCCAGCGGGCAAAACAGCAGCGACCCTGCGGCATGCGGCTCGGACAGAGGCGGTGCCACGCCGTGAGGTAGCTCAGCGGCTGCGGCTGGCATGCTGTTTTCCACCCGATCTGGGCCCATACCGCTTGGCTTTTGTTGGGCTGTGTCAGCCGCGCCCCTTCAAGGCAACTTGTGGTAGGCGGGTGGCTCGGTTGAGAACGACGATGCCTCGTAGCAAGGATGCTACGCAAGGGCGCAATCGCCTGAAGGCACGTGTTCGCACGGCTCGTGCAAGCGCGTGTCCCCGGCGAGATAGCGGCGCCCGTCCCCTCGTGGCGGAGAAACGGCCTTGCTGCATCGCCAGGCACGCTTCCAGTACGACCATGAGCTCGCCCATGCACCCGTCGCACCCCCATGGAGTAGTCAACGCCCTCAATGTGGCGTGGTTGGGATGTGTGCGGAAAGTCCCGGGCCCGAGTTTTGACACCATGTACCCCGAGGCCCAGCCTGGCCAGACGTTCCCATCGACAGTTTATAGCGTACGGGCCCGTCGATACCCTGGGCCGTGGATAAAATGCGAAACGTGGGTTCAGGTATTCAAAGTGCTCCCACCGAGCAGATGCCAGTATCACCCGACGCATCGTGCGCGCACGCCATCCCGGCCGACACGACATGGCTGCTCTACGCATCGCCAGATTCGCCACAGGCGACGGAGTGCCGCCACCCGGCATCAGACAGGCATGCATGTGGCGGGTAAGAGCGTCAGGCCGCACCAGGCGGTGTGGCCGTACCTGCCATCTGGCCGCATCAGGCCAGCAAGCGCCCTGGCCCTCGCTAGTCCTTCATCCGCCGCCCTGGCTGGTGCCCCTGCGACAGCCCTCACTCGACAGGCGCTGTCCCCGGTAGGCGCCATAAGGACAGAAGCCAGCCGCTGCCAGCCGCTGCCAGCTGCAGTCCAAATGAAGCACATCGACAGCTAGCTGGCACCGCATCGGCCCACGGCCATCACTCGTCGGCGGCTTGCAGGTGCCGCACCATCAGCAGCGCGCTGTTGGTGGCCGCCACCGCCGCCATCTCCATGGCAGATGCGGCCGGCTCCAGCGCGTTGCCGTACACAAGGCCGGGCGCCAGGACGAAGGGCACGAAGCGCTCGGGCGGGTTGAACCTGGCGCGGGGGAGGAGGGCGCAGCGGACAGAGGTGGGATGCGAGGGGCATGTGTGTGTGTGTGGCATCGCCGTGTCACCGCCGTGGTCCCGCAGAGGAGTTTGATATGGATTTGTACGGACGCAAACTGACAACAGGGGTGCAGGGGGAGAGGGAGTGATGAGGTAGGGACATGCGGTTACTTCTGGGCGCTCGTAGGGTTGCTGTTGATCAGGTGAGGTAAAGGCAGCGGCCGCAGCCATCCACAACCGACAGGCAGGCACCGCCGTCCGCAACACACGGATCCGCAGAAGGGGGGCACCGCGCAGACGAAGAGTCCCTCCCTTCGTCCCTTGGCCCGTAAGGGCGGGTCGAAAGTAGCATGGGCTCGCAAAGCTTGGGTCCCAACGCGCAGCACCGGCACAGGGGACGCCTCCTGTATGCCCCACACACCGCCAGACCGCCCCGCCTACCCCCTCACCCCTCACCTGGGGTACGCGTACCACCGACGGCTGGCCAGCACACGCGCCTCCCCGCGGAAGAGAGCCGACAGCAGGTCGGGCGGCAGCGGCTCGCGGGAAAACACCTGCGGAGCGCGGACCAACGCACACCGCGCCGCCATGGCCCTGACGTACCGTACTTGGCATCCACTGGCAAAGTCTGGGCGCAGACGCGCACGCGTGATCCATTGACGCGACGCAGGCACCGCATGCACTCCCCCCTCGCCCCCCGCGAGTCACGGTCCTCTTACCGATGCGCCCACGGAAGTCTTCTAACCAACCTAACCATTCCCGTACGATGGCCTTCGCACCTTGTACACGTATCCGCCGTCGCCAACGCTGCTGTTTCCGGCGACCGCCGTTGTTGCGCTGGCGCCCAGCGCAGCGGGCGCAGGCACCGGCTTGGCGGAGATTGCGGAGAAGGGCGCCGTCGCGCGGTCACTGACCAGCACGGCCGAGGCCGGCGGCAGGGCAGCCACCCCAAAGTACTCCGGCCGCAGGCCGGCGGCCGCCACCAGGGTCGTGACCGTGACCTGATACGGCTGCAGGAGAGACGACGCGGCGCCGCTGGCACCGCCGCAATCAGCGCCGGCGTCGGCATCAGCGGAGCCGGAGGCGGCGGCGGAGCCGAGCTCCTCGGTGCTAGCCTCCCTCACGTCGGTGCCTTCACTGGCGCCCGTATCGGCTGCAGCACCGGCGCCGGCAGTGGCGTGGGCCGGCGTTGTCGGTGCACCCTCTTGGGTGCTCCGGCGGGCCTGCGTCCCTTGCACGCCTCCCAAGCCGGCTGTGGGAGCGACGGCGCCAGTACCCGCGTGTGCAGCGGCGCCCGCATCAGCGGCCCCAAGCGGTCCCTGCTGCGCCCCAGAACTGCCAGCCCCGCCGGTGTCGCCGGTGGGAGCGCCCCCTCCGTTCGCTGCGGCGGCGGCTGCGGCAGCGGTGGCGACTTCGCCCTTCGAGTCCAGGCTGCGGACGAACGCCTCCGCGTCGGTGGCCCCGCCGTCACCCAGCGAGAATTGGATCCCAGACCACAGTAATGGGGCCGCCAACACCACGCCCTCGTACGGGCCGTACACTGCGCGGGATGTGCAGGGCGGCGCGGGACCGGGGTTTGGGCCGGTCCGACAGCACTCACGACAAGGGCGTATGTCACTTCCCAGGCGCTATCCGGGCTCCATTGAAGCTGGCGCTGGTGCAAAGCGGCAAGTGTTCCCACGACGACATAGGCGCCGAGGGTAGGGTAGGGGTCCAAGCGACAACTGTGGCAACAGCGCGGACCCGCGACGCACCTTGTGTATACCCCATCTCCTCAACACCGCCCTGCGCCGGCGCCCGCTCTGCCGGTTGCTGTCCCCTCGCTGCCTCGCTGCCGCCGCCACCTGCCCTGGCGCCATCTTCCCTTGCTACGTCGCCCCCGCCGCTGTCGCCGCTGCCGGGGCGCCCTGTCGTCACCGCCAGAAGGTACTTGCCGTCCGCCAGTCGCGCCACACGGGTGACCCGGGCCGCCGTGTGCACGGTCGCGCCGCTCTCCGCCAGGAGCCCCGAAACCAGCTGGCGGTTGCCGCCAACGATCTGCCACACATTGCCGTACGCTGCAGGCCCGTACGACACGAGCCCTGGGGAGGGGTCGCACGGAGCGGAACGGGAAGGGGTGGGCCTTGTGTGCATGGCTGCGTGTATCGGGTTGGAGCAACCTCTGCTGTTTCGGGCATGCGCTTCCACGGATCCTGTGCTATCATAACAGCGACGCGGCGTCAGCGTTGCGCTCTACGGCCCAAGTCTCTCCTACACCCTGTTGCCCAACTCCAGGGGAAAGCGCATCCGAAATCGCCTGGCGTCAGGGCGCGTCGGCAGACCGTTGCCCAACCCCACCCCAGCCGCTGCGCACCGCCGCGCTGGCCTCCCCTTCCCGTCCCAACCGCTGATGCCGCTGAACCCAACCCCCACACCTTAGACCCAACCTAGTGACTGACCGGTAGCCGCCCGCCTTTCTCACCCGCAAGCGCGTTGAGCTGTTCGTTGTGTTGGTTGTAGTTGCAGCGGTTGATGGCGCCCGCAACCTCATCGGAGAAGGGTCCGCCGCCCCACAGCCACCACCGGCGCGGCCGGACCAGCCAGTCCTGGCGAGCGGGCAGCAAGGGGCCGGTTGCGGGGGGGGGGATGGGCAGGAGTTCCGGAAGGCGCTGGCCTGGCCAGATGTGAAGGCGAGATCCGGCGCAGCGGCGGCCGTCCGCAGTGGCATCCTGTGCTCCATATGGCGCTGTGTGCGGGTCTGCACGCGTGATGTGGTTGGAGGCATCAGCCGGAGGCTAATCCCACCAAGCGGCCAGCATTCGGGCACGGAATGGAACCGCGTGGTTTTGCGAAGCTCCGCGCTTGCAGGTTTGGCTCCCAAGGACCGAGGTGGCGTCCCCGCGACCCTCCCGTCACCTTCGCACTGCACACCTCTGCACTGCACAATGCGACACGTGGCGCACAGCAAGACGCCGTCGCCACCTGCACTGGAGAGCTCACTGGGTCCCCGACAGGGCCCCCGGCAACCCGCGCCGTCCGCGACGCACCCTCCACCCTCCACCCTCCACCCTCCACCCTCCACCCTCCACCCAGCAACACTCACCCCCCCGCTCCCACCTGCATAAACCCGTAGGCCGACTGCTGCGTGTAGTTGTACAGGTCCAGGCTCCGGAGCATGTGCTCGGGGCGCTCCCACGCCTGCCCCGCAGCCTGCGGGGCGCCGGGGCCGGCCGCAGTGGTGGTCGCGCCCTCTCAGCCACCTGGCTGCCTGGCGCGTGCGAGATGCCGCGTCGGGCGGGTTGCTGCACCGCACCGCCAACTCCCAGAACCGGCGTCATGCCCGGGGGCACGGCAAGAGCTCATGGCGTAAGCGGGGCCGCCGGGGAGAGGGCAGGGGCAGGGGCACGGCCACACGCGATGTCCGACGCAACAGCCAGCCGGGAAGCAGGCAGGAATGCTAGCGCTTGAGGCGGGGGGCCCTCTGCCTGACTCGGCGCCCCCCGGCGGGAGTGGCCTTGGCTCCGGATCTTGGCAGGGCGGCATTGCCCCGCCAGATGTGGTCCAGCAACTGGGAACCGCCAGACGTCAACCCCACCCACCTGGAGGTCGTACAGCCGCCGAAAACGCTTCAGGGCGTCGGCCACAAGCCACGTGTACCGCAGCGCGGCGGTGCCGTACCGCAGCGCCGCCCCCAGCTTGGACTCCCAGGTGCCGGTCTGCAGGTGCCGGGCCCGGGGGCGGGATGCAGGGGAGCGGCCGGAGGGCCTTTTGGGCTGCAGCCGGCGTACCGCAGTGGATACCGGTGGACCATGGAGGCACGCCTCAGACTGGGGTCTGCCGTTCGCGGGGCGCAACGAGCGCATCTCGTCGGCCACCCATGTGCCCAAATATGATGTGGCTTCCTGTCCCCTTGACCGCCCCCCTATGCCCACTGACCCAGCCACTGACCCACCATGTTGAGTACAAAGGCCGTGCCATTCCAGACGGCCAGCCCGCCATCGCCGCCCTCACGGACGCGGCCGCCTCCGCCACCCGCCCCCAACCCTGCCAGGCGCAACCAGCGCAGCCACCCGCCTCTTGCACCTCCTCCGCCATCTCCCGCGCCGTCCCCGCCGTCGAGGTCGCGGCCGCCGCTCCCATCAGGCTGCCGCTCGCGGGGGCCGCCCCGACCTGCTGGCTTGTGGGCCCGCAGCGCCAGACCCAGCCTCTGCGCCGCCTCCTTGACGTACGTGTTGTACTCCCAGAACATGGAGGCGCCCAACTCGAAGGCCTGTGTCAGGCGCCGGCCAGGAGGCACCCAGGCAGGGAGCCAGGATGCCGATTGGGCCGGGGGGAGCGGTGGAGGCCCGAGGGAGGAAGGGGTGTGAGGCCACGGGCTACGTGGTGCCAACGGTCCGGGTCCCCGGAGTTGGTGGAGAGGACCGGGGCAGCGCCGCGCGCTGTCAGCTCACAGTCACGGCTTGGTTGTAGTGGTAGTTGTAATGGTGGTGTGAAGTTGCGCACAGAGGAAGGCGCCACACGCCGCGTCCCCGAGTGTGGACAGGGGTGTGGGAGACTGGTCGGCGAGGGCGCCAGGCTCTGGTGCGCCTCGCCGCGCTTGGCCCCCTGTGATCGCGCCCGCCCACCCACGACTACCGCCCATCACGCCCACCCCAACCGCACCATTCGAGAGCTACAGCATGTGTATGTATGGGCGACACAGCCTATGCCATGAAACCCATTCCGCGGGTGCGGGCATTTGGGGTATGCAGGGCAACATGGAACCCCTCCAGATCAACGGCAAAGAGGGAGGCTGCTTCGCATCACACCAGAGCTAAGTCGCCTTGCCTTCCCAGCTCTCCCACACCGCCCCAGCAGCCCCATCCCAAGCCCCACCTCCCCTCCCAGCTCAAACTCCTGGACACGGCCGCCTCCCTCTTCCTCTTGCTCGAACCTGCGCGCGTCCGAGCCAAGCATAGACCGTGCGAGCCGCAACAATGGCGGTCGTAGCAGTGCTCACACGTCCAACTCGACGTCCGGAGCCGCTTCTCGGAGGCGATAGGCTGCGAATGCGCCACCAACGCCGGCGCCCACAATCGCGACCCTCCTGGCCGCTACTGCCGCGAGGCCGGAGTCACCGACAAGAAGCAAGCAGATCAGAGCGTTTAACTGCCGGTCATATTGAGACTTCATCGCTTCGTTTTTATGCGCAAATTGGGCAACTTTCGAGCACCAATAGGTTAGGGTTTCTCCGACATGCTTCTCAAAACGTAGGGCCTGTGTGTGTGAAACTATTGACTCCCGGTATGAGAGGATTACGTCGCTAGCATGTGCGAACCGACCGCTGTCCTTTGCCCGGAACCGTTCCTTCCGATGGAGCGCGCACGATTAAGACTGCACATTCTTGCGAGCGGCATAATGAGCGAAATGGTGGAGAAGGACGTGGAAATGACAGGGACGAGGAACACAGTCAGCGTATCTTCTCGTCCTGCTGACTGCTCCCCCCCCAGCCGCCACCGTCCGCAGTTCTCTGCCTGCAACCTACATTTGCCTTGCTTTGCGGGATAACATGCACTGGAGGAGGCACGCTGCGAAGAAAAGACCCTCCCACGCGCCTGCCGTACGATCCTTTTTCGTTCTTTTGCGCTTTAGCAGCATGTCGGCTTTGTTAAAGGAGCCGCGTGTCGCAGTGCTGACTCACTTGGCACTTGTTGCCCGGCTATTTTAACACAAAAAGAATGCGGGCATCGGCTGTGAGTCGTCTCGCCGTGGGCGCTGCGCGCGCTGCTGCGCGTGGACCCTGTACTGAGGCGCCTGTGGAGCTGGCGGCGGTGGCAAATGGCGTGCAGCTGCAGCAGGAGCGATTCTTCTCTGCGCCTATGTTCCGCTCTAGGGCCTCGTCCTCGTCGCCCTGGCAGCTGGAGCGCCACACTGGCACTGCACACCTTACCAGCGCGGCCTCGGGCCTGGCGGCAACCACTGCGTGGCAGGCCAGCGTCGTCAACGCGGAATCCTCGCAGGTAGGTCCGGGGGGGTGGGGCCTCGGAGGCCTCGCATGGCCTTGTCGATCATTGAAACAAATTCAAATCATTCGATGTGCGCGCTGGGTTGTGCTGAAGCGGCTCTTGGGTTCCAAAAGGGCGCGGTGACTAGGACCGGGCTGGATGCGCTTGCAGTCGCTTTCCTGTGCTGCTATTTCATATCAGCTGATATCCAGGGTTCGGATTGCGCTCCCGACCCGTCTGGTGTAGGGCTCTTGGCCCCAGAAGAGTTCAAATGTCTGTCTGACGTGCGCGAACCTGACCTCCAACTCGGAACTTCTGCCTTCGTAGGTGGAGGATTGGCTGGCCGCCCTGCACATGATCGATGCCGAGGCCCGCGGCCTCTGCACCGACTTGCTGGCCCGCCATCCGACCCTGCTATGGAAGGACCCGCAGCGGACCGCTGGCGTCGTTCAGGCTCTCGTCGACGCAACCCGTGCAAGGGAGCTGCTGCGCCCCTACGCGACGCAGGACGCGCACGTCCTCGCCTTGATCGACAGGTGTGGTCGTCAGCCGCTGCGTCGGGTGCAGAGGTTGGCCGTCGATGTGGGAAGCTCATGTTCGCAGAGTTGCCGATCGCCTGTTGGCGTATTTGCGTTCTTTTTGGCGACATCCTCCAATGCGTTCCTCACGCTTCATGCAGGTACACGCCCGAGACGCTGCGCGCACGGCTGTCGGAGCTGCACCGCCTCGTCTGGCAGAAGCTGGACGAGGAGAACGTGGCCGCGCTCTTCAAGTCCCGCATCGCCCTTGATGTCCTGGACCTAGGTGTGTATCCTGAGTCTGTTGTTGGAGGAACATCGGTCACGAGGATTGGGGAAATGAACGCGCCTCATGGTAGCTGCAGTGCTGCATGCCTCTTGCAGTGCAGCGCTCACCCCGCAGAGGCGCACGTACATTCATCCAGCTGATCGCCGGCCTCCTTCCTCTGCGTTTCAGACGCCAAGGCACTCGCGCTCAAGGCCCAGGCGCTGCGCGTGCTGGTGCCGGAGTTCCTTCCCTCGACCGTGCTGCGCGCCTGCCCGGAGCTGCTCGACGTCCAAGTCGACGATCTGCCTGGCTGTGTGGTTCGCGCGGGAAACGTCATCATCGTGGGCAAGGGTGTCTCGGCGGAGCTGGTCGGGGCGAACAACGTCGTCATCGTGCGCAGCAAGACTGTCGCGGCCACCACCATGCCGTCCACGCTGGCGCCGGCGATGAATGCCGCTGCTTCCGCGGGCGCCGCTACTGCCGGCCGACTTCTTCGCACGGCACGATGCGGCGCGCAGCAGCTTCTCAACGAGCGCGCTCGCTCAATGGCCGGCGGCGACGCGCAGCGCGAGGTGGTTCGCGTGTTTTGCAACTCGCGGCAGCTGGTCTACGTTTCCGGCGAGTCAATGGAGATTCGGGTTGAGGACCCGGACAAGGTCCAGGAGAAGCTTAGCGCCGCCTGCAGGATGGCGGTGCTGCAGTGTCTGCCGGTCGCAGCAGGCATGGTCAACGCAGCAGGCGTGCGCGCGTGAGCCTTTATTTTGCTGCAGCACGCAAGAAAGGCAAAAGAATTTGTTCAGCATCCATGGAGCAAGGCAGTGTGCAGTTTTTCCCTCCGCGGGCGATGCCCAGGCATGTTGGAACGGCACGGTTTTCCCTCGCCTGCAGTTGTGGATGTGTGGTTTGGTGGTGGCATCAGAAGCTGCCGGCGGTCGGCCGCCTGCGTTGGTTGGGAATGGGCTGGAAAGCATGTTGTTTGTTGTACGCGTTGAGTTGTGCTGGTTTCCACCAAGCGCCTCCTCTGTTAGCGCTTGAAGGGAAGTTGTTGAAGCGTGTATTGACAATGCGGCTGCAGACATATGCGACGCCTCCGCCGTGTATGTTGAGCATGCGCTTAGCTACGGCCTCTGGGCCGCTGAGAAGAATGAGCTTAGTAGTAGGTCCCTTTCATCGCTGCACATGCTGCAGGCATCGATTGGGGTGTGGTGTCCAACTTCGAATGCACACCTCTATACGCGAGCTCGTTGGCTGCCGCGGGCTGCTGGTGCCTGGAGCCATGCGTGCTCAAGGCTCCTAGTGGCAGTCCTAAGTTTTGACTCGAGGACCGCGTGTAGTGCCAAACCGAGTGTTCACGGGAGAATCATGCCATGAGGCGTTGGGTGTGTGAGGTTCGGTATAAGGGCGATAGGGAGCGAGACGCCGAGCTGTCAAGCCAAACCCGCATTCGTGCGTTCTTATGAAGCTGCCCTCCGCTTCGGCTCGATTGCTCAGGCGGTCAGGATGCGGTCAGGGTGCGGACTGCGGGCTTGATGCGCGTGCCACGTTGGCCAGGGACGCCTGCTGTCGTCGGTCTGCTGTTTCAGCTTCGATGCAAGTTGCTTTCTGCGAGGCGCCCTTTTATGTCTATAACAATACATACTCGGCGCAGTTGTGTTTGTAGGGTTGGCGTATGATGTAGCTCCGGTGGGTCTCCCCATCTTGGGCCCCGCCAGTCTAGTGGGGAACGCCAACCTCAATGTCGTTGGCGCCGAACGTTGTACGAGTATCAAGTATGGGCAGGCGGTCCATTGGTGTGCCATATGTTTTGCGGAGGTTACGGCTGTTCGCGGTGTGTATGTTTGCATGCCTACATATGTCGCCTAATGTGCGTTTGTTTGAATGGTCGTTATCATACAATGGATGTCATACTCCACATGACATCCATAAACCAGTAGTGGATAGCAGATGGTTATTTTGTCCCCTTGCGTTCGGCTTTCATTAGGAAGTGTGACCCTTCAATTTCACAAATGCAATCCCAATAAATAGGCAACGGTATAATAATTGGCCACATCGGTGCACCACATCGGTGCATGTGATGCCGTACTGTCCATGTAACCTCCACGAACACTGGCGTACGAGGGTGCCTATAATCCGCACCCGGAATACGCACACCAGCATGCTCGGCGCTGCATGCAGTTGGAGCTTTGCGCAAGGCCTGGCGGAGATGTAGAGACAAGGCGGACTACACAGCAGCGCACCAGCTGCGGGGGTTGACGCCGCTTGCCAGGTCGAGGTCACAGCATTCCGCTTAAAGAAGGTCGGTCGCCACATGTACACAGAGCAATAACGCTGCCGTGGCCGTGTGCAAGGCGGATAGCCTCAAGCAGCAGTTGCTTGTGCGACCTGGTCAATGTATAAGTTTTGAGTGCCGACAAAAGCGACAACTGGATTCGGGCCCGGCCGCCCGGCTCTCTCGGTCAGCTCGAGCGGATTGCACGCCTGCGCCCTGTGGGCAGAGCGGCCGGTATGCCATGATGAGCTGCTAACTGGGGTTGGCAACAGCTTGCGTGACGAGCAGCAGGCGCAGCCGCGGGCGGCGGCCTGCGGGACATCTGGCCAAGAAAGAGAAGGCGAAGGTGGAGAAGGATGTGTAGGAGGACGAGGAGGCAAAGGCGGAGGAGGCGGTTGTGCAATAGTAGGGCGTGTGGAAGGTGGGGTGGTGGACTGTGTGGCCTAGCCGGATCACCTAACCACCCACAGTCCCACACTGCCAGGTTGTGTAGAAGTGGAGCAGGTGTAAGTACGGGGTGCAGACAGGGTGGCCTGGCTGGACTGCAGACTCGAACTGGGTGCGCATTGCCGACTTACGGACTGGGGCATCGAGCCTTCTACCGGTACGCCGCAAGGTTCACCGCGTAGCCTTCTAAGGACCTGCTCTTCCTTGCTACGGACCTTATGAAAGACTTCACGCCGCATGCATTCGATGCGCTGCCACAATCAGCGACCTTTGCGCTTGGGCACACAGGAACTCAACCCCCGCAACCAGGTGGCCTTGGTCCCTCGTACCGCCCCTGCATCCAGTTACCCACTCCACAGCACCGCCCGGGCGGCGCCGCAATCGCTGCCCGCCCTCCATATCACGGGCAGCAGCGCCCCAAAGCCCTTTTAGTCGCCCGCCAGACAGCTCTGCACCAGCCCATCTGCCTCCAAACGATACTCGGTATCACTGTGCCCCGCCGTGGCTGGGAAATGCACGCGGTGGCGTGGTCTGTTCCTGCCCTTCATGCCACTTGTTGATTTGCTTGCCATGGTTCCCCACCTGTGGATGTACTCCGCCTGCATATCTGCACTGCTGGCATCCATTAGTATGATGTTCTGCCTGTACTCGAGCGGGGCGGCAGGAATCTACTGCATCTGACTACCGGCTCCTGCACTTCCGGGCTTTGTTGCCTTGCGGTTGCCCTCCCCCGCCCCGCTCCAGCGTTCATTATCGTGGGAACCTCTGCCACGCTCTTCGGCTATCTTACGTCATCGCTGGCCACGGCAAATGCGGCATGAGCGCATTACCGACCCCGGCCGGCAGCGTGCACTCGGATCCAATCGGCTCGTAAGACTCATACAAGGCCCACCATAAGGTAGGCACAACCTGTAACATGGAACCTAACTATGCCGGATTTCCGCACCAGGGGACGGACTGCGTCGGTACACATCTAAAGCGCATCCTCGGAGGAGCAGGGTCCTATGGTACCACCGCAACTGTAGGCGGTCTCATTCTCGTAAAGCTTCACTTAGTCAGTTACAGCTTCACTCAAAGAGCCTTATGACGGCGTATAGGTGCCCCTGTAGCGCAGGTGGTGGCTGAAACCGTTACTTCCAAGCTTAACGTACTCCTACGGGCAACTCGCCACGGCGGCCATTGTGTCTCAAGGTGTTCACCGTGCAAGTCAATCATCCACGCCAGGTGGGAAGGGATTCCTCGCCATGCCAGCCCTTAAAAAATCCCGGCGGCACCGCACCAAGCAGCCAACGAAGTCAGCCGCAATGGGCATAGCCCCTACAGCACGGGGCAATCCTTGCACCACATCACCCGGCGAATCGTTTCCAGGTCGCTACGCTTGGCCATGCTTACTCCCATATCCAGGGTACTGCAACCAAAACAAAAGAGTCCCGATTCCGATATGCAGGATCTGGAATCAGGACTGGAAGCAGACCCGACATCAGACTGACATCGGACAATGTCCACACACATTCGCTGCCATGTCATTCGAAGCCGCGTACAGCCGGCGAATGGCCTCCCGTTACGATGCTCGCTCGTCGTCAGTGTCGTCCCAAGCGGGCAGGAAGCGGCCGCTCAGAAACCGGAAGCGCGGGCCCCATCTCGTACGCCACAGTATCCAGGCGTGAAATCAACGTCCCAAGGGCACGTATCAAGTCCTGCTCCCTTGGCCGCAGCCATCGCCCGCAGGAACTTTGGAGACTACAATACCCGGTGAATGGTGCCCCGGTCGTGGTGCTTCGATGTCTTGATGGTCGCATCCAAGTCCTGCCACCAGGCCGGCAGGAAGCGCTCCGCCAGGATCCGGAACCAGGGGCTCCACTTGAGACCGGATCCGGGATCCATCATCGCGGCCAGCTCCGCGGGATCCACGTACCGCAGCTCGTCCACCTCGTCCGGATTGGGCTGGAGCGTCACGGGTGCACTTGGCCGTACAAAGAGCACGTAGTCGATCTCATGCTCGCCCCACGGGGAGGTGGGCCCGTGCGTGTCCGAGTCCGGAGCGCAGTAGTGGAGGCGCGTGAGGAAGGTGAATGCGGAGGTGGGGACCTGGTCCGGGGGGATGCCCAGCTCGTGTCCCAGCTTGCGCACAGCGGCGGCCTTGATGCCGGGGACCGAGCCGTCCGCGACCGCCTCTGGCGAATCCACCTCGTCCGGAACCTGACCGGCGAGCGGGTGGCTGCAACACGTGTTGGTCCACACGCCGGGAAAAGTCACCTTGCTCGCGGCGCGCTTTTGGAGCAGCAGCTTCCCCTCCGCAGAGAACAGGAAGACCGAAAAGGCGCGGTGGAGGGGCGCGGGCGTGGGGCTGGCTCCGTCGGGACCTCCGTACGTGAAGCGGTGCGCGTCTGACTTTGGTGCGGTCCGCAGGATTCGATCAGCCTCGTCCACGACGAGGCACTCGTCCGCCGCCATTAGCTCCTCCTGGCTCATGCCCGCGCCTGCCCACGTTGATGACATCTGACCCGGGCTAGTGTCCAATGAGCGGCGCAGGGATGCGACTACGCGAGCTGCAACTGCACGACGGTAGCGCGCAGCGGCGCCAAAGAGCATGCTCCGCGGGTGGGGAGCACCGGCCCCGGGACGAGGTGGCGCAGCGCTGCCTAAACGCTTTTCGCAGACGCTACTGAGCAGGTGGTGCGAGAGCATATACAGCGAGGTTGCGAGGTCACGGCGTTTGGCGTTGCGGTCAAGCAGTTTGCGACGGCCTGGATTGCGAGTTTGTGCAAATTCGTAAAAGCTGAATAACAAAATGATTCTATTCTTTCGCAGGGTCCAGGTTTGGGGTAGTCGCTGACGCGCGAAGGCTCTCCTGTCTCCGGAGCCATCTGTTGGCTCCCATGCGTGCATTATGGGGCTGCACATGGGGGAGGGTTATGTTTGGTTAGGGACCCTACCCTCCGTGCGGTTTCATTTGGGCGATGTTCAGGGCAAGGCTGCCGCGCTCAAACCCGTCACAATTCAAGTTCATGACCGGGGCTTAGGTGGGAGATGCACAACGTGATGCTGTGGGCTCACGAACATCATGTTTGTGCGCACAGGGCGCTGGGGACGGTTTTAGGCCAGGGGACCAAGGCGTGGGCCAGGGCGGAACCGCGGTAAAGATAGAAAAGAAATATCTTGCTGTCGAGTACGTAAATATGGGCCATGAAAACGGGCGCGAACGCAAGTGTATCCCGCCTCTGGCGCATTGAGGCGGCGAGAATCGAAAGCAGGTCTCGGGTGCCCATGGGGTCAGCATGTCTGGGGACGGGGAACCGCTGGCGCAGTCTACGCCCAAGGTGTCGGAGGCTCGGAGCCGTCACTGACCGAGCGGCTGACCTGAGCGCTGGCGTTCTCGGTGACAGAAAAAGGCGGCTCGCTGGGAACGACCTGGAATCCCGACCTGGGCTAGGCAGCGGCTGCTGAGGTAGGAAGCAAGCAATCGGGGGACAGTGGTTTTGGAAGGCAGTCCCAGTAGAGGAGCCTGGGGCGCAAGCAAACGGGGGAGGAGTGTGCGGGGCGGAGCGTGTGGGACACACGGTGAACGGCCGCTGCTGCTTGTCTCTCCCCGTCCTATTTCCCCTAGGTGCGGGTGCGCTAGTCGCCAGCGGGATACGGGCCTCCTCTAGAGCTCTAGTAGTATAGGCGGCCGAGCCCAGCCCAACAGAAGGGAACCCGGAGTACCGGTAGCGCAGGCCGGCGAGCGTATCTGTCAGGGAGGCGCGCGCTATGTTAGACCGAGGCTGCGGCATGGCCCCCCTTGGACAACACCCGTCGCATGTAATATGATAATGGACCGGTTCGTGCGACGGTCTGCAACAGGGTTTGTACGGGATGACGGTCTCTATCGTGGGCAGCATTCTCCTTTGCAGCTTTCATTCGAAAGAGATTGTTCTGTTAAGGACGTGCGGTGCGGCTACGCTTTGGTGCAGAGCTGGTGCAGTTGGACGCGGTTTCAGGCGGCTTGGGGTGGGGGAATGGATTCGGGTTGTTGGTCTTTTGTGATGGAAAGGTAAACGCATACGATGAGCGTAAGCGCGAAAGTGATGGTGTCGTGGTAGGACCCAGCTCCAGAGGTAGTCGAAGGGGTGATGTCCCTGGATCTGGTATTTTGTGTATGTGTGTGGTGGTGTGTGTGTCTTGCTCCTTAACCGCGGTGGCACACGACAAGAATTCTTCATCCGTTTACCTCCTAGCTTCGCGTTAGTATCCTCTGTCACTTTTCTTGATTTTGTCGTCCCCCTGTTCTGTGGTCTTTAGGTGCAAGGCTCCTTGTCCTCGTGTGCGTGCCGCCATGGTGTGGTGCGCTGCAGTCAGGCAGGGCAGGGTTCCGGTGGTTCTGTCCATAGGAGGGCTGTCTGTTAATCCTGTTGTCTGCGCCATTTCCGCTTCACGTCCTGTAACCTTTCCCACAGAAAACAAAGCTAGATTGACAGGCGTCGTACGTCGCGGTCTGCGTTGTACAACGGCCCGGTACAGTATATACGGATCAGTCCAGAGTGTGGCGGACGGTGGATGCGGACCAGGGTGGGGTGTGTGGGTGGGCAACAGCGATGGCGAAGCGGACATTCACATCAAAATCCGCGACCTTGCCAGCAGGGTTGGTGGGTACAATGCAAGGGGGCCAGAGCAAGTGAGCAGATGGGCTCTCCCGACGCGGGTCCAGCAGCCGTGGGCTCAGCTTACCAGCGTGTCACTGTTACCTGGATCATGCAGATTTCAGGATGGCAGCAACGGTCCGGCACAGTACGGCTATGGGGTGCTGGTGCGCAGGACGCTGCAAGGCGCGCGGCAGCAAGTGCGCGGGCAGACGCTCGCGAAAGGCTCGACCACCACATCGCATGGAGCACGACGGCCAGGATGGTTCCGTGGGGAGGGCAAGTGGTGCACGGTGAGGATGGGCGCAGCCACAGGGTGGTACACTCGTGGGTGATACGGCCCAAGCGGCTCCAACCGACGCGCCCAAACATTCGTGCAAGACTGTGCTTCAGGATATCAGGACCATTTCCGCATGTAGACGCGCAAGGAGTACTGCCGCAGACACAGCTGTCAGGGCCCAAAGGTGGCCCGTGCCAATTCTTGACACCACCATTGGCCACACGACACAGCGTTTGGCCACGACGGAGCCAGCCAGTAAGCCAGTAAGTACATGAGACATCCGAGGGGCAATCCGTTCTTGATGCCTGTGCCGTCAAGGCACACGCCGCCCGTGCGGGCAGGTCTCGTGGCCGGATCCACGGTAAAGAGGGCGCCCACATCCGCACGCATTGCGGCAGAGCGAAGTAGCGGTAACAGCGTCCACGCGTACGGACGCACGGTCGGAGCGGGCCACAAAAACTTTGTGCTGAGAGCGATTTCACATGCAAAGCGCCCAATACACCCGTGCGTGTCGGGCCCCCGGTTTGTGGATGCACTAAACGCCGAAAGACCATCTACGTGCACTTAAGGAGGAGCGTTTAGGTGGACTTTGGGTTTTAGGGTTAGGTGCGGATGACCCGGCATGTGCAGCCTGCACCCTAAAGCCCGCAGACTGCCGCCCGCCGCTGCGTCTGTGGCTGCGCGTCGAGCTCGGACAATTCCGCAAAGGGAAAGGAAGCAATCCATACCCACACACGCACACCCGACGCCGTATTGCAGCGTTAAGTCACTCGGGGTCCCCCAGGCCAGCGGGCGCCACGTAGCGGGGGCGTGTAGCGGGAGCGTGTATCGGGTACTATGCGTAATGGGTTGTTGGGCTGCCGGCTAGAACGCTAGGTCGACTGTTTGCCTCGCCTCGCTCGCCTTCCTCGCCTAGTCTGTTTGCCTAGTCTGTTCGCTTGCAGCATGTCCACAAGCACGCACGCATATTCGCACGACGTAGCACACCCGACGCCGTATCATAGTGAGCACGCTGTCTGCCCCACACACGAAGCCGCGATGCTACCAGTAAGGCGGGTTAACAGCGTGGTGCAGAGCAAGGCGGGCGATGTGTGTAAACACGGCGTAGCAGTCAACAAACATGACATGGATGTGGCCGTGGTGTGCGGTATCGCCGGCTGAAGGCCTGGTACGAACTGGTACAGGACCCGCAGGGCACCCAGCCCGCCCACCCGGAACACCTAGCGGCAGTATGTAGACTTAATGTAGGGACCCATACATGTACAGAGGCCGATACATGGGAGGTGGCAAGGGCATTCCCTTCCCAGTAGCCCAGCGCCGGTTGACCTGCACAAAGTGTAGGTAGTAGGTGCTGCATACGCACACGGGCGCAGCTGGAGTGTACGGCATGGTGAGTGGTGTGCTGGAGACGGGTGATTCAGCCTGAGCCATGAGGTACGCATGTGAGGTCAGCTCAGACCTTGCAATAACGCGCATGGCGCTACTGTGTTCGGCCGTGTTCTGCGGGCAGCGCCCGGTGTATGTGGTGACATGGGGACAGGGGAGGCACGCCACAACACAAACATCGCGTGGTTTATACGGTAGTGACGACGGCAATGATGCCCAAGAGTTTAGCGGATAACTCTCCGCACCATCGCGTGCCTGAGACCGAACGGCCATTCAGTTGTGGCAGGGTTTGACCACACGACGCCCACAATTCTTGTCGACTGTTTTGCACCTCCATTGTTCTATCTGCAGCGCTATGGGGTTCAGGCCAGGTCCGAGGCCGAGGCTCCAAGGCACGCCCGAGCCTGCGTGTCGGAGGCTGCGGAGGTGCTCAACGGCGGGAGTGAACGCCTGCTCCCAAGGTAAATGGCACAGTCCGCAGTACTACAACGCTGTGATTTCACTCCTCGGGAGTGCATCACAACGTCGGAATTTGCTCCGGGCTTGCCTGAGACCCGCCTGGCAAGGTACATCTGATGTACGTATGGCAGGCACGTATATGAGAAGTGTAGTGGACACATCGCGCTTGGCATCCCTCACCCGCAGCGACTCCTGCTGACGTGGCGGCGAGTGATATGCTCGATATGCTCGTCCCATTACCTAACCGGTAGAGCAGCCCCTCTGTTTCTTGCCATCGCAATTAGGCTGATGGAAATGTATCATCATGTACCGTTCATCCTTAAATTTCGTCGATGGCGGTTGGCCGCGGGGCTTTCTCTCGGGCGCGCCGCAGGTGTGACGGGATAAAACGCCTCTACCAGTATTAATAGATTAAATTACAGTGGCAGCGACTATGCTTCTACCCCTTCCAAACCAACCACCCGCCTGTGGGGAGCCTCGTCGTGTAGGATGCGTCTTGAAAAGGGCATGCAATACAGATTGGAGATGCAGTGGACTTTGTCGACCTTGGGTAACAAGGTTGCCACTGCGCAAAAAGTGCGGTCGCACGTAAGCACTCGTCTGCTGCAAGTGCCTCTGTGGGCTCCGCAACCCGTGTCGGAAGAGCTCGATAGCCGTTATTCCAGTTTCTTGAAAGCCCTACACGTCCGGTACAGTACGAGTAAGGCCCCCGCCCTTGCCGAGACGTACCGCCGATATAAAAAGCAGCCGGTCGCATTATCACACATCACAAAGCAAGCTACTATACGCGCTACCTTCAAGCAAAGGCTCCTACTACGGAACACCTGTCGACACTCCCCATTTCAGAAGGACCCAAAGCTGTCGTCCTCACCTTCCTCAAAGCGCGCAAGGATGACGATTCGTCGCATCTACCCCTTCAGCCGGGGCAATAGCGATGGAAACAAGGCCATGAAGGAGCTGGTGGGTTGGCGAGTGTTGTTGCGGGTTGGTTACGGGACGGTGCCCAGGTCGCGAAGCATGCTCGGAAGATAAGGGGAATATGGAATTCGTTCCGAATTAGGTTTGCGCCCACAGGCCTGGCGCGCTCTTGAATGCCGACCGTAATTCTGCGTGCGCATGCCGCCCGCGCAAGCAGGGGCGAGGCCGCACTGAGCAGTCCACCCGCCCAACCTTTGGTCACACTCCCCTTGTCTTAAAGCCTGCTAGGTGTGTCTGGTTTCCTGTCCGAAGGTTTTCGATACTTGCCTGGGTTGTATCCCTTTGGCCTTGCAGCTCGGCGGCAAGGGCGCCAACCTCTGTGAGATGGCCCGCTGTGGTCTGAACGTGCCACCGGGCTTTACTATCACTACCGAGGTCTGCGAGGAGTTCCACCGCTGTGGTGAGCGGGCATCGCAACCTCGATAACGCGTGGACACAGGCGCCTTCGCTGATACCAGCATCCACTGAGAATAATTCTTCCTTGTTGTTTCCTTTCTCTCGCTTGTCCAGAAGGACCTTAACACCAAAGGCCTCCGAGCCTTCACTGCAGCGCGGTTACCCGCATTGCGCCGGCCACCCTCCAGCCCGTTCATGCTCATCCTACCTTGCGCCCCTGACACCACTTGCCTTCCCCCCGTCCCTTGTACCCTTCGCCCTCAGGTGGCCAGCTGCCCGATGAGCTCCTCGAAGACGTGCGCAAGGCCGTCGCCGGCGTCGAAGCCGAGATGGGGCTCAAGTTCGGTGACGCCAATGCACCACTGCTCTTCTCCGTCCGCTCCGGCGCTGCGGTGAGCATGGGGTTGTGCAAGGGCAAGCATAGGTACGGTTCACCCCTTCGCTGTGTGCACCCAGACGTCGCTCCCAAACACCGACCCCTGCACCACCTGCTCTACATACAGATACACCAAGGTTGTAGCAAGCACCACCATTTGCTCGTCCTTTTCATGCAAACGTTTCGCAGCCCAAGCCCGGATTCCTGGCCTAACCTGCCTCCTGGCCCCCTCCCGCCCTTCTCCCGCCCCCCTCCACCCCACCCCCGCAGGTGTCTATGCCCGGCATGATGGACACCGTGCTCAACCTGGGCCTCAACGACCAGGTGGTGGAGGGCTTCGCCGCCAAGTACGGCGCCCGCTTCGCCATGGACTGCTACAGGTACGTGCGACATGCAAGCGTGTGAAGGCGTGTGGGTGGGTGGGGCGCTCCCCGCGTGCGAATGCCCTGTGCCGGCTTGGGAACACCTCATCGCGGCACCGGCTTGGAACACCTCATCGCGGCATCGCCCCGTGTGAACGAACCCCCATCACGGCCAACTCCCCTCTTCGCGCCTGCTCCTCCATACAACCCCTCTTTCCACCCCTTCACCCTCTTTCCACGGCCACATTCGCTCAGGCCGGCCCCCCTCTCTCCTCCCCATCCACTCCCCACTCCGCAGGCGCCTGCTCCAAATGTTCGGTGACGTGGTGCTGGGCATCCCGCACGAGGCCTTCGAGGCCAAGCTGACCGCCATCAAGGCCGCCAAGGGGCTGCAGTTTGACGTGCAGATGGACGCCGACGACCTGCGCAGCCTGGTGGGCCTGTACAAGCAAGTGTACGTCGATCACGGCCAGGAGCTGCCGCAGGACCCCTGGCAGCAGATGTACATGGGAATTAACGCCGTGTTCAAGTGAGCCTCGAGGTTCTTTTGACCTCCGCGCGTGAGAGGCGGGTGGCGGGCGGGTTGGCACTCGGCAGCCGAGCCAGGCGCCGTGGGACACGCCCTCCGTTTGCATGGAATGGTGAAGCGTGACGGCCTTGGCTGGCCATGGCGGTTGTTTGGCTCCTGCGGCTGCGAAACCCCGCATTCTGAAGCCACGGTCCGCCTCGACACTGCAGTCGTCCGCACTTCTAACAGCCCCCCCCCCGGTTCCCGTCGAACCCCGCACTCCACACCACCCAGGTCGTGGAACATTCCCCGCGCCATCAAGTACCGCGAGATCAACAAGATCACCGGCCTCAAGGGCACGGCGGTCAACGTGCAGACCATGGTGTACGGCAACATGGGCGACACCAGCGGCACGGGCGTGTGCTTCACGCGCAACCCCGCCAACGGAGAGCGCGAGCTCTTTGGCGAGTTCCTCATCAACGCGCAGGTGCGTTTATCGGTAGGAATTGGTTCGATTGCGGTGATTGGAGCGGGGTTGCGGCTGTTGGGTTGCGTTGGTGTATGTTGGGAGTCACTGGCGCTCAGGCTGTAACGGCAGTCCGTGCGGCCGTATTCCCGCGTATCCAGCATGCATCGTCGCGCGCTACCTGCCCGAACGCTTCGGCTATGGCCATTGCCGTACGTTTTGCGAGCTGGGACGCTGCGGGACGCTGTGTTACTGTGGACCGGGCAGCCACCAGCACCTTTCTACTTCCGTCCTCGACGGCTGGCGCGACAGCTTTTCAAACAGCGCCTTGTTGCCACCCCCTCCGGCGTGCAGGGCGAGGATGTGGTGGCGGGCATCCGCACGCCAATGCCCATCAAGCACATGGCTGACGTGATGCCGCCAATCTACGCGGAGCTGGTGGCCAACACCACCATGCTGGAGAAGCACATGAAGGACATGCAGGTGCGCGGACGGGGGGCGGGCGGGCGGGCGGGCGGCTCGTGAGCGGCCCGGTGCGTGCTTGCCCTGCGTGTAGGGCAGTTCATCTTTGTGTTGGGCAGCTGTTCCAGAGGCGGAGGGTCAGTATTAATATTGTGGTCGTATTGCGAATGTGTAGGTTTGCATCACCGCTGTGCCGGTGCATGGCTTGGCTGTATGCGTGGAAGGGCGCTTGGCCGGCGCTTGTTCTCCCACCCCATGCAGTTCCTCCCTGACCCCTCTTCTCCCGTCCCGCCCTGCCGCCTCCCGCCTGCCGCAGGACGTTGAGTTCACGGTCCAGGAGGGCAAGCTGTTCATGCTGCAGTGCCGCAACGGCAAGCGCACCGGCACGGCCGCGCTGCGCATCGCGCTGGAGCTGGAGGCGGAGGGCCTGATCAGCAAGGACGAGGCGGTGTGCATGGTGGAGCCGCGCCACCTGGACCAGCTGCTGCACCCGCAGTTCGAGGACGAAAAGAAGTACGCCAAGGACGTCATCACGCGCGGTCTGGCGGCCTCGCCCGGTGAGCGCTCGGCTGGCGTTGACAATTAACAGTAGCGCAGTACGCAAAGGTCGGACGCTGACGCATGGGAATAGGCACGAGTGCCGCGTGTTTTGTCGCTTTGGCGGCGTATCGCTCCTCGAATCGCTGGGAGGAGCAGCACCCGGTTCGTACGACATGTATGTGCTTACCCTGCATGCGTTGCTGGTCGCCGGCTGCAGGCGCCGCGGTTGGTCGGCTGGTGTTCAGCGCCGAGGAGGCCGAGGAGTGGGCGGCCCGCGGCGAGCGGGTGGTGCTGTGCCGCCACGAGACGTCGCCCGAGGACGTGGGCGGCATGCACGCGGCGCAGGGCATCCTCACCTGCCGCGGCGGCATGACGTCGCACGCGGCCGTCGTGGCGCGCGGCTGGGGCAAGCCCTGCGTGTGCGGCTGCGAGGCGCTGCACATTGACCTCAAGGCAAAGGTGGGCGCCGAGCGTGTGCCTAGCAGCGCGGGGGTAGGTCAGGGGCGGGGCGGGCCGGGGCAGGGCGGGCCGGGGCAGGGCGGGTATAGGGGAGGAGGAGAGCCAGTCCTTATGGCACCGCTGTGACTTGTGGCTGGGCTCAGGGTTGGGCTGGATGCAGTGCGCGCGCGGTGGCGGCGGCTCGGGGGGCGTGTAAAAGAGAGGTTGGGGTTGGGGTGTGTTGAATCGCTTCCGCGGACAGACGTCGGCCTCACTCTTTGTGTGGAGTCTTATGGCCCGGACGTGGGGCAAGGCCCAGCCAGCTGGTGCGCGTCCCTCGCACGCTTCCAGCCGTGGCCGCTCGCCAGGGCCCCTCGCGCCAACGACTGCCCGCGGGCCTAACTCACCTCGCTGTCTGCTGCTGCCGCCCCTCCCCTCTCGCCCCACTTTTCCCCTTCACTCCCAGACCCTTGTGTACGAGGCGAACGGCCAGGAGGTTATTCTGAATGAGGGCGACTGGGTGTCGCTCAACGGCACCACGGGCGAGGTGATCGTGGGCCAGCAGCCGCTGCGCAAGCCCGAGGTGCAGGGCGGCAACCTTGGCAAGCTCATGAGGTGCGGGCGGCGCCGGGTGGCCGGGTGGCCGGATGGCCGCGGAGCGTGCGGAGCGTGTGGGGATTTGTGGATTAACTTTAAAAAGAGGGCGAGGACGGGCAGGAAGAGGGCGAGGACGGGCAGGTTTCACCGTGAGGCCGCTTGCTCGTGTGTATTGCGCGTACTGCTGCGGGAGCAGGCCCCTGGATGCCATGTACCACACTATCCGCCGACCCCAGCGGCCCGCCCCCAGCTCAGCCCTTGGCTCACTCCCTCGCTCCCCCGCCCCTCCTCCCCGCCCGCCTGCCCAACACAGCTGGGTGGACAAGGCCCGCCGGCTGCGCGTGCTGACCAACGCCGACACGCCCGAGGACGCGCTGGTGGCCCGCACCAACGGCGCGCAGGGCATTGGGCTGTGCCGCACGGAGCACATGTTCTTCGCCACGCACGAGCGCATCGCGGCTGTGCGGCGCATGATCGCCGAGGAGGAGCTGGACAGCAGCCACAAGATGGAGGCGCTGGACGAGCTCAAGCGCTACCAGCGCGAGGACTTCGAGGGCATCTTCAAGTGAGCGCCCTGCGGCCCTCGCACCTCCGCAAACCGTGCCGTGCCGTACTCCGTACTCCATACATGTGCTCTCGTACGACTGTGATCGTGCCTCATGGCATTGCCTTGCGCCCTGGACGGCCCCTCTCGCCTGCGCGCTACAAATTTTAAGCCCTCGCCTGCTTGTCTCTCGCCAGGGTGTTGATACCCAGCCTTTCCGTTCCTCCCCGCCCCGCCCGCAGGGCCATGGACGGCCTGCCGGTCACCATCCGCCTGCTGGACCCCCCGCTGCACGAGTTCCTGCCCCAGGAGGGCCCCGCCATGGAGGCGCTGTGCCGCCAGCTGGCGGAGGAGCTGGGCGCGTCGCTGGAGCGCGTGGAGGGGCGGCTCAACGGCCTGCGCGAGGTGAACCCCATGATGGGCCTGCGCGGCTGCCGGCTGGGCATCGTGCACCCCGAGATCACCGAGATGCAGGCGACGGCCATCTTTGAGGCAGCCGCCGCGGTGATCAAGGAGGGCGGCCACGTGCACCCGCACATCATGGTGCCGCTGGTGAGCAGGAGGAGGAGATGGGGAGGTGGAAGAGGAGGAGGGCAGGGGAATGGGGAGGAGGTGGAAGTGGAGGAGGACGAGGGCTGGGAGTTAGGGACCCTGCAGGCAGTCAGCCGAGTCAGGGCACTTCACACGTACGGGATTTCGCAGGCAGTCAGCCGAGTCAGGGGACTTCACAGGTACGGGATTTCGCATGAAGAGTGTTTTTAGAAGTGTTGTAGTACTCGGGCAAATCCATCTCGGCGCACGTGGCCTGGCCGATTGCGGGGTTGTTTGACTGGGCACTGCGGAGCGCGGAGCGCCGCGTGCGCTTTGCAGCCACCGACATCGTCTTGTCCTGCACGGATGCGCTTCCTTGGCGTGGCCGCCGCCCGCCTAGCCGGTTGTTGGTGCTCAACCCCCGCCTCCTCCGCTGCCCGCCTCCTCGCCCACCAGGTTGCCACCACCGATGAGATGGACCACCAGCTCGCCATCATCCACGCGGCCGCCAAGGCCGTGGCCGCTGCAAGCGGCGTACAAGGTGGGTGGCCGGGTGGCTGCAGGGCGGGTTCGGGCCCTGCGCGGCAGCAGGATGTTGGCAACCGCGGCTCCGGGAGATGGTTTCGGGCGCGTATGCTAAGCGGCGTCACAAGAGTGCACGTTACACGGTGCACGGCTGCTGCATCCATTGGCTTGATACAGGCATTGGCATACCGCGTTTACTATTTTCTGGTTCTAAATGTCGGTACGCTCCCCCCTTTGCGCCCCTGCACATCCCCGCAGTCCCCTACAAGGTGGGCACCATGATTGAGGTGCCGCGCGCCGCTCTGCAGGCCGGACACCTGGCAGAGCGCGCCGAGTTCTTCTCGTTCGGGACCAACGACCTGACTCAGATGACGTGAGTACGGCGGTGTCGTACATGCGGTGGGGTTTCTACAGCAGGACGGGTACCGAAGCACTTGGAGAAAGACGGAGACAGCGGCCGCGGTATAGTGAAGTCCGGCTGGCGGCTGGGGTTGCGAGACGTTGCATCACCGTAAGTATCCTGTAGGCCACCACCTGCTCTCCAGCCCCTCACCGATCCTCTCCCCTTTCCCGCCCCACTCATTCCTACAGCTTCGGCATCAGCCGCGACGACGCGCAGGCCAAGTTCCTGTCGCACTACACGCGCTCGGGCATCCTGCAGACCGACCCCTTTGACACTCTGGACGTTATCGGTGTGGGCGAGATGGTCAAGATCGCCGTCGAGCGCGGCCGCGCCACCAAGCCCAACTTGGAGCTGGGCATCTGCGGCGAGCACGGCGGCGACCCCGCCTCCATCTCCTTCTTCAACAAGGTGGGTGCATAGGGATACCCAGCGTGGACCTGGCATAAAGACGATGGGACCCCCCGGAATGGGTGAAGCTCCTCTGGGAGGCTGGCGCGGTTGTATGGATACATAGGCAGCACCTCGCGACGCCATGCATTTTGGCAGCAGCAGGGAACCCAGTCTCTGTTGCGTTCCCTCCGTCTGCCGCTGAAGCGCACTCGCCCATCGGCCCGCGCCCCGCGTCCCGCAGGTGGGCCTGGACTACGTCTCGTGCTCGCCCCTCCGCGTGCCCATCGCCCGCCTGGCGGCCGCCCAGGCCGCCATCAAGGCGAAGAAGTGAAAGGCCTCCGAAGTACGGCGGCTGCCGCACATACGGTATGCGGCTCTGCACCTGGGTCGTACCCGTAGTGTGGCGCAAGGGAGCCTACCCGTGGATCGGCTATTGAGAGAACTGAATGAGCCCAGCAGTCTGTCCAGCGGCCACCGGCACTCCGTGACGCGGAAGTTTTCGTGGGGTTTTGGGTTGGTGTGGGATTGAAAGTGAGAAGAAATGCGCTGCTCAAGACGAACAACGCAACACAGGTATTGTTCGCTGGCGGTGCCGGTTACATGTTGGCTGTTTTGGGTGTGAGCAGTTCGTGCATGTCTGCTGTTTGTTGATTGTTTAATCCGTTGGCCGTTGGCACAGTTGGCGCAGCTCTGCTTGCGTGAACCGGGCTTTTGCACGAGTGGGCTTGCGGGCCAGGCCTGAAGGGCTTGCGGGCGGCGATACAGACTAGATATTCTTTGTCATATACTTGTTGGCTCGACAGAGAGCTCGACATGGCAAAGGCTAAATAATGAGTCGCCTGATACGTGTACGGCGTTTCGTCGGTGCCGCATTCCTACGTACGTTGCATTAACGTCATCGTGGGACATCGAGCGGGCGCGCGCCCCGGAGGCGGCACCCCAGCACTTGTGCGCGTTAATTAGTTTATGGGTTAATGGAACTTGATGGCTGCACGCCACGCTTCCAGACCTTCTGCCTGTCTTTGCTCTTGGTTGTGCGTTCAAAGCAGGCCGTACATATGTATAGCGGCCCCTCGACGTGCACACACTGGCAAGCGGTGTCGAGGCTGGTGCGTGCCGGTGCAGATGGGACCCGGTGGAGTACCGCAGGCCGGGCGGTATGCATGCGCCTTACATGGCGTGTGTGGGGGCGAATGGACAAACTGCGTTGCCTTGCAAGCTGTAAATTGCACTCCTGCGTCCCGCCGCACGGAAAAGACCTCGCCGCCGTTTCGTGCCACCACCGACAGCGCCTACATGAACGGGCAAAGCGATGACGCTCGGTTTACCCGCGTGCTTCTGGGTAAGCCCGGTACTGCGTTTGTTGTCTAACGGGTACAGGGTGCGGGCACTATTTGAGGGGCCTGACAAGGATCAGGACAGTGAGCCGCGCCGCTGGTATAATGGCCCCTTCTGGTATGCTGCTTCAACAATAATCTATACCGCCCCCTTCAGCCGTGCGTCCGTGGAGGCGTGCTGCGAGTAAAGGGGTGATTGCCGCAGGCGCATAAGCCGTACAGTCCGGCCCTGCCACAGCCAAATCCGCCCAGCCCTTTGCCGCAGGCGCATAAGCCGTACAGTCCGGCCCTGCCATGCCAAATCCGCTCAGCCCTTTGCCGCAGGCACATAAGCCGTACAGTCCGGCCCTGCCATGCCAAATCCGCTCAGCCCTTTGCCGCAGGCACATAAGCCGTACAGTCCCGTTTCTATGGGCTTCCTAGGCGTCCCTAGGCGACTTTACCGTATCTGGTTGCCCTAGGGACGGACCTAGGGGGTGCACTTTTTGCCCTAGGGCTAGGGAAATTCCTAGACGCCCAGAGGCCGCCTAGAGAAATAGGGACTTCCCTAGGACGTTAGTCGGTTATTTTTGGAGCATCTCTGCCCGAGCTCGCTTCATTTCGGCTTTGAACTCCACGCATTTGGCGCGCGAGCGCGAACCTCTTCATGCAGCGGCGTTAATTGCTTCCATTCCGACAATGCAGCAGACCTTTGCAAGCCTCTGTCCTGTCCACTTTTGATAGCCAAAAGAAGGTCCGGCGCCATGGAGCCGACCGCTCCACCATATAGCTCCTTGCAGGTTGTTTGGAACCGGTCAAGGCGCAACAACGTGCAAAATGACAATGTGCGATGTTACAACCTGCAATAGGGCGACATTATGTTACTATGATAAGCGGCTGTTCTGGCCGGTAGGGGCAGTCACGTCAGCCGTCCGGACATCCTGCCGGTTTGCCCCATTGCATCGTTCGCCGGTCGAAGTAGTTTTGACACAATGCAAGGCTCCCACAGCTGTCCAAATTTGCGGTCTCCGTAACCGAGCAAGACATGTCAATGGGGCGGCTCGACTAAAGCTGAAGCAGGTGGCTGGCGCTGCCAGGGCCGTGCAATGGGCAGCGGTGTAGGGGTGAAAACATTGCCATTTCCTTCAGGCTCACTCTGTTGGGGGCCGCATGCACTCAGCGCACAGAGTCATACATACGTCTTCCTTGTCATACAAGGTGAACACCTTGCATGCAGCACGTTGCCGCCCATACCTTCTCCTCCGTGCCCCCTGCGCCTATGCAACCTCCATTTAGTTTGTATTCGCGCCCGGTCTCGTACGGCTGGAAAAAAAGGGGCTCAACGTCCCTCAGGCGGTCCTTTGAGCAGATGCTAATGCCCATCACCCCCACCCACCACACACACACACCCTCACACGCGCGCGTCACGC
>LSYV01000002.1:1008130-1034184 GCA_001584585.1 Gonium pectorale
CAATAGCTCTGGTAACCTCTTGTACGAGCGGTGAACAGTGGACTTCCCCCGCTGAGCCTGGCGGGCCAAACCCGTGTAGTCACCACCGCTAGCCATGTACATGAGAGAAATGTACACCTGCTCCTCCACGCTCAAACCCTTCGAAGACTGATGCATCAGATCGCTCTTGCAGGCGCTGACAATTGATTCGAACACATCTTTACTGACGTGGAGCTCTGACCGGAAGCGCATGTCGTCCCATGTGGCCAACGAAGCGAATGTCGGCTCCGTCCTCTGCCGCTTAGCGCGGTTGCTCGGATAGTACCGAAGACGTTGCAGCGGTGGCAAACCGTAGACCGGCTGAACCAGCTGAACGTGCGCAGCCGTCATGGACAGGAAGAGCATGCAGCACACACACGCCATTGTCATTGTAATAATAAGCTTCTTCTTAAGTAGTTGTATACCAAGCAGCCTGACAAGGACGGTTCGGTCGGGCCTCATTTGGCGCAAACCTCGACAGGGACCTAGGCCTTGTTTTCCCTTTCAACCATTGCTATCAAAGGTACTAAGGCGCCTGCAGTAGGCACGCCAACCACTGGTCTCGCCGTGCGTATGGAAACGGGGCGCCTAGGGACTGCTAGGAATCGCTAGGTACGGCCGGCCGCTCCCTGGGGTGGTTCCGGACAGAAACGGGGCTATTATTTGTTCCTTGCGCGATAGAGTACGTTTCTGGCTCCGGGAGCGCACTAGCTTGAATACCGATCGGTTCCCCTTTTGCTAGGCACCCTGGGCAAGGCCTGAGGCCCACGACCAATTATGGCTGCTAGCTGGGTTGTCATCGGCTTCTTGCTGCTGGCGCAGCGCGGGAGGACAGCGGCCGAGGACCACGAAGCAGGTGTTTGCCCGCGCTGCGCAGACGACCTGCGCATCCAAATCGCAAAGATTATGGCCGAGGCGCATGTTCGCGCCGAGGAGGTCAAGGCGCGCGCCGAGGAGGTCAAGGCGCGCGCCGAGGAGGTCAAGGCGCAGGTCAAGGCGCGCGCCGAGGGGCGCCGGGCGCTTTCAACGGATTTTCGGACCTGCGCTATCCTTCTTGGTGAGGGGGAGAGGGGGCGGAGCAGGGAGAAGGGGTGGAGCAGGGAAGGGGCGGAGCGGCGGATGGGCTGTAATGTGTGCAACACGCTGTGGGCTGCAATGTGTGCAACACGCTGCCCTGTCCTGCTAGGCCCCTCGACTGGTCACGCTCTGCACCGCAACTGACGGGCCTAACTGATACGTTCCCGTCCTGGTAGGTATCTATCTCGTCGGCCACCCTCTGCGGGAGCTTTTTAACAAGTGTTGTGCCGCACTGGACGCCGCCTCACGCAAGGTCGTGGACCCCATCCAGGCCTTCATTGTAGATCAGACAGCCCCGATCGCTGGGGGGCTCGCCGCTTTCTGGCTAGTGGCCAGAGACTGGCCGCTGCGGCTTGGCAAGGGCGTTGCAGGCGGCATCGTGCACTGCCTAGTAGCGGTGCGGCAACGGCGCCTGCAAGGGGCACAGGCCTCGCCCGCTGCTGTCGCAGTGGCCGAGGTCATGCAATAGAGCCAGCTGGTGGCAGGGACTTGCTGTAGGGATCGGCCTTCCTGCGAGCTGCGGTGCAGATCGTTTGCACAAGCCAGATCGGGATGCCGGTGGCTGTAGGAGAGACTCGTCGTCCTTGTCCAGCTCGTTGTAGTGGCCAGTCGTGCCCGCGAAGGCGCGACGAATAGTGCGCCGCACGCTTTTGCCGAACAGGCAGCAACGGCTGGCACTCCTGTGGGGGCGCAAGGCGCAAGGCTGTCGGTGAGGGGCGCAAGGCGGTCGGTGGCAGGTCCACGTTGAAGTCCAGTGGTAAGCATGTGGTGGCGCTGGTGGTGGGGCAGAACGTTAGGCACGCGCCTGTGGTCATTACCTGTGCCCGTTGCGGCCCATGGTGGCCTGGTCTCTGGGACCATGGTTCAGAGACTGAGCGGCTCTGGGAAAAGATATTGTTCGTTAATTTTAACGAAGTCGTTACCCAATTCATTCCGATGTTCATTACATTGGCAAGCCTACTAACGAACAGAATGACCCTAGTAACGAACAGCCGAACAACGAATGTCCTGTCTTCAACATAACGAACTGGTTTTCTAGTTCGTTATCAGAACGAACAGGCCTTTGTAAACGAATAGCCTTATACATTATAACGACTAGCAGTATTAAGTAGTATCGCTTTTCATTATTGTAATGAAGTTATCGTAAACGAATAGAGCTTGTTCCCTATGCTGACGACCCATGGGTCTTTTCATTCCATTTAGGTCTCCTATCTTGGAGGCTGGTCCCCTGCATCAGCATTGCCTCTTTTGCAGCATGCACACACTATATGCGGGCATCAGACAAGCAGGGCCGAAGGTCCGAAGCACTGGCCGTACCAGATGTGCTTTCAGGGAATTTTAGCGCACGTTTGAGCTCCTGGTCAGTCCTGCCGCAATATCCATATGTACACCGGCCGATATCTTAAGTCTGAGAGCCTAGCATTGCGTGCCATACAGCCGAAACAGAAACAGAGAGGGCAACCTTTACGGTCGTACACGACCGGGGGTGTGATGTTTCCAGCAAGGCGCCGAGTACAGGTCATGGTGGACGAGGTAGAACTGCAGAACGCACGCACCTATGACCGATACAGTGTACGGCCGTAATTAGCTTGGTGCTGCGCGCTCCCCGACCCCACTTCCATCTTAAGCACCTTCGTGGGAGGAATCCCCCAAGCCTCGGATGTGCCAGGTTTATGCATGTCAGCGAGTTAGGGTTTAGGGCATTCACCGTTCCTAATAGCAGCCCGAGAAGCAAGTATTAATGTGGGCCAAGATACTGGCCCGAGCAACTCGAAACCTGCGGAACTGCGCAACACGGAGGTTGCCCCCAAGCGCAGCAAGGAGGTTGACACGTTAAAAAGCAACAAGAACGTTGGAAGGGACCGGACGGGGGCGGAACGTGGACCATGTCCAAACACAACATAGTGTATTGCCGCACATACTTAAAGTACGCGCACCAGGGGTGCGCGCGGCATTACGGTATCGTGAGGCCATAACAGCAAGCGGCATAGCGGCCGAGCCGGTCGCACGATACTCTGGATTAGTAGGACTGTTTGCAAGCGGTTAGTGCTCGCGGCATGAACAATAACTGTCCTGTTCGGCCGTTTCCTCAACATACCGTGTCTCTGGGCACCTGTCCCTAGCTGTTTCATACATTTTGCTGTACCGTGTACCGGCACGCACCTCTACCTCATCAAACTTAGATCAAGCCTCTAAACTGCGATGTTTGGATGAGTTTGACACCGATTTGACGGAACGGAACGCCCCATTGAGCTGCCGCCGCTAAAGTAGCACGGACATTGTGACGCGCACTGTGCGGCTGGCTCCATTACGGCCAGTGGCTGCGTCCACACGACCAGCCTCTGTTCTCGCACGGGGGAATGCTTTGTGTGTATCACTCGCAACCATACATCATTAGCACTCATGTCTGATCCTCGTGGTTGTCCATGTGACGGGGTGTGAGTGACCCACGGGTCAGTAGGCAGCACGTATCCGGCTGGACCGTGCTGCTCACGAGTTTGTGGACAGAGGGGAGAGGACCACGCTCCACGCGTGTCTACACCATACGCAAATACCCCCCCCCCCAGTACGTAACAAGGCGCTACAGCCAAAAACTGCCGTAACCGGCCCTCATAGTGTGTCCGTGCAAACTCCTGCCACCCTGCACACAGCATCCTTCCGTAAGCCCGCGCACTTGCTGCTTGCCGCACTGCGGCGGAGCGGCGTCCTATAGCCAGCTTCGCTCATTCCCCATCGACGTTCGTACCTTTTACGCTGGACCGCACCGTACCATACATCACCGCTCCATACCACTTGGCGGGCCAACCGATCGTGTTTGCGATCATTTTGTTCATGACACACTGCGTTTCCGGACCGCAGCCGCACCGGCCTCCCTCGGCCCCAAAGAAGGAGGTCTGCACCGAGATGTAGGTAAGCGCGCCCGGTGCTCAGCGAGAGGATCAAAGCAGGGGGCCTCCTGGTGCCTTCCAGGTTGCGTCGCCACCTCGCCTTTCTGGACTCGCACCATCATGGGGCGCCACTACGAAGGCAGCAGTGCCTTTCCAGGTCGCGGCAACTGAGGATCAAACCTTCCAATCCCCTGAAGGGTCGTTAATGGTATGCCTCCCGAGCGCCATGCTGCCCAGGCCGAGGCGCTGCAACAGCCTTTGGCACAGCCATCTTGCGAGTAAGGACTGAGAAGCTTTGAGCACACTGTGTTACACAGGCAACAGTCTCGCCATCCAGGCCGCGCGGCCCTCCCACGACGTACCGGTACATACCCTGTTAATATGAACGAACTCCCACGATATCCGGCACTGGCACCCAGCTAACACTCAAGCCCGCAGTCGCTCCAAAAGCGAAGGCCCTCAGGCAGCCACAGCAGTCCGACCCACCGATCTGCATCTTACCGACCTGAACATCGGTCGATCACTCCTGGACGCTCCTGTGTCCCCCCGAACAGCATGTGCCAGCTGCCCACAGACTGCCGGAGACCACGACGAGCTTCGGCGACGCAGAATAGTATATTCCTTCAAAGCACTCGCTTGGGCTGGCCTGCCTGTCCGTCTAGATAAAAGGACAGAGCGGTTGGCGGTGACAGAGCGACGGCCACGACGGCCCTCCGCGCCATTGCCTGCCTCGACAGTCCGCTGCCAGCCGTTCGCCTAGCGACATGCTCCATTTCCAACAGGAGCACACACATCAGGAGCACGTCGTTCCATTTCAACACATCGGTAGCACCCTCGATAATCGCCAGACGAAACATCACCAATATTCGTCCCAATCAAGTCCTACTTGCGCAAGGTACGATGCCTCAGAGCGCTCACTATGCAAGCTGTCAGCGGCGCACCAGGCTTCCTATCATTCCTCCTAAAGCAGCCACGTACAGCAAAATCCCCCAGCCCCGACATTCAGTCCCCGCCAGCGCGAGGACATGCCGCCCGCTGCGTTGCCCTCGGCCGCCCAACTGGCACCGGTACAGGTACCCAATAACTGTTTTACATCCTCGCCAACATCCTCGCCGCATCAACCCATCGCCTCTTTCCCTTACATGGCCTCCGCACCCAGGGCCAGCTAACACCGGCTTTGTGGAGCTGCATGTGAGCAACGGCGGGTACATGCCCCCGCACCCACATCTGCGGCGCAACTGCATAGCCGTTTCCCACCACCCAGTCCCACGGCATCGCAATCTGGCACCCGGCAGGGCGCCCGCGATGCACCTTTGCAGCCCTTGCCAACCTTCCTCCAGACCACCCCGTTCTAGGTGCTATTGCACCGCAGGGGCACCGCCGCTGTCCCAGCCCTGCTGCTCGAAACGCCTCTCACTACGCCAATGACCGGAAGATCCAATCCGCTCGCCTAGGGGGCGCAGGAGCACAGGATGACCCGTTAGCAAAGTTCGTCATCGATGCTCCTGGCAGCAGGTCTACCAAACACCGGCCATCGCCAGCACCATCGCCAGCGCCGCAGCCGCTCGTGTCGCCGCCGCTTCAGATGGGCTTCCAGGTTTTTCCTTGTGAGCCACGCGCAAGGCCGCCCGACAGCTTCCCCGATCAGCCGTTCACAGTCAGGTCCGCGCCTGCGCCGGCGCCCCCGTGGCAGGCCACTGCCGCGTGTCGCCTCGTCTTCCGCTGCGCCTCACCGCTTCATCTGCTGCTGCTGCTCCTGGACTTTCCGCAACTCCTGCTCGAACTCCTTCCGAATCTGCACGCGGACACATGTAACATCACCAAGGCGGGAATTTTGGTTGAGCGGGGACCGCTTGGACCAGCGCCCATGGGGCTTGGCGGGTAGCGAGCCCTGGCACATGCAGGAGATACAGTCTTCCCCGTCGAACGAAGGGAACCCATCTGCTTGTCCTACCATCCGTAGATTTGCCTAGCCGATGCCGCAAATCGCCGGCCTGCCAGGTTCACAAGGTTCGCCATGTCCATGCTTGGCCCCGTGAGTCTAATACCAACGCTGTCGCACCTGGGCCGACTTCTGCTTCGCCATGTCCATGAAGCTCGAGACCTGCGGGTATGGATTTGATGCAGTGTGTGAGAATGCAGGCGAGGCCGTGAGACGATAAGTCCCGCGGGACGGAAAGTACGCGAACTCGGAGGTGTAGCATAACCCCGAACGCACGTGTGTGTCGAGCGTCGCCGAACCGTCTCTACTCTTCGCCTGCAGCTCCTTCATGGTCGCGTGCGACCACACAGCGAAGCGCTGGAACCAGCGGCTGCACCGCGGCGTGGGAGGGTTTAGATTTAGTGACGCTGATGAGGTCGGCTCGCGGCGCGGGAAGCAACGGTTAAGCGCACTCACCTGTTAGCCAGGCCCTCTACGAGTACTTGGTTCAGGATGTGGTCTATGACACGGCGAACAAACATTCTTCCTTCAGCCGACTAAACTCCAGGTCTGGTCCCTCGTCCACAGCTCAGAGCTATGCACCCAATGCTATTTCAGTTCTCTCCGACCATGCAGGGATAATGGAATTGCTGAAATTCTGTACCGGTACGGAGCGGTTGCACGAGTGACACGCAGGGCGCTGCTGATCATGAGAAGTATATCTACTGCCTTTGTACGTGACCGATTATATTGCACACAAAGCTCTGCTGTCTCCCGTGAGACTCGAAGTCGGTGTCATGCCAGCTTTCGTTCGAATACACTCCTTATAGTATGTACACAGATGTAGTTGCAGCTCTTACAACATAGCAAGATGGCACCTTCCAAGAAGGTCGTGCTCAAGGAGCACAATGACGACGAGCTCACGCTGCCAGAGCGGGACCTCCCCTCGGGGCAGCTGGCTAGCTCGTTCAACTCTTCAATCGGCGCGCTGTCGCGGTTCGGCGGTCGGGACTACCAGACCTCACCCGACCGTGTGACCATGTGGCGAGATGACTTCCGTGGCGAGCGGGTCACGGATGCCCCATCCACCTCGGGTGCCTTGGCCGGCCGGCAATGGAACAATGGGTATAAGAAAGCCCAGCGCCGCAAGCAGCAACAGGCCGCTGCCTCCCCGGGGGAGCGAAAGGGCCCAAGCAACTGTGAGTACCACACGCCGGCTACGCCACGCATTTTTGCCTCGTGTGTGTGTGGTGGTGGTGAGGGGGGGGGCTGTATCGCATCAATAGGAGGGTCAGTCGGCGATCAAGCCTTGACATTCTGTCGCCATGCACATGCCATAGTGGCCCACAACCCGCCTCGTGCCCTCCCGGCACCTTGCCCCCTCCCTCGCAGTCACCCGCTTCCCGGACATCCGCCAAAAGCCCCACAGCACCCCCACCTCCCCCGGCGGCGGCGGTGCCTACCGTCTTGGCGGCGCCGGCAGTCCACGTAGCGGCGCCGCCAGCCCCAGCCGCCGTGCCAGCCTAAGCGGCATCGCCTCCGCCCCATTCATCGCCGGCGCCACAGTCGCCGGACCCATCAGCGGCCGGCAGCAGCCCGCCGGCGGCGCCGGCGCCATCTCCGCCGCCTCCGCCTTCATGGCCCTGACTGGCGGGGTCGCCGCCGCCGGAGCTCTCAGCCCCAGCGGCGACAAGACGCCATCCCGTAGCAGCTCTACCGTCCTGCCGGACCCTGCCGCCGCGCCGCCTGGGGCCGGGGCGGCGTCGATGTACCAGCACTCTGGCGGCGGCGTCCCCAGCGTCAGTGGCGAGGCGGCGGGCGGGGCTGCTGCCGGCAACGGCGGCGCCGCCGCCGCTGCAGCGGCAGAGGAGGATACCGTCGCCGCGGCCGCCGGCGTGGATGATTTTCTGATCGGCAACGAGCGGCTGCGGAGCCGCCTGATCAGCCTACCAAACATCGTGTGCCGCAGCGCCAACGGTGACGTGTTTCTGGTAGACCTCAGGTGGGACGGGGCCGTTTTGTTGGGAGCCTCTGAACAAGGGGTGGTGCCGGGAGGCATTGCCCAGAGATGGAAAGAGCCGCACATGGAAAGCCCACGCGTGGGCGAAACGCGGAAAAGGACGATGCAACAAGGTTGCCCGCTCGGAAGATGTGTTGGCGCGCTCCGTGTGGAGCTGTGGACCGCTATCTATCCAGCCCATTACACCCCGATCATTTACAGTCTGCCCAGAATCCCGCGCCGCGCGTCCCCCACCACCGCCCCCCCTTCGGCCCCCCCTCCCCTTCCCCGCCCCCCGCAGCAACGTGCAGGCCATGCTCCACAAGCGGGAGCTGGGCGAGGAAGGCCTCAGCGTCCTAAACCGCACCACCCCCGGCCTTGGGACACAGACCCTCAGCGGAGGAGCCACCGAACGAGATCGCGAGCGCAGCGGCGGTAGCGGCACCGCCCCCGCCGGCGCCGCTACCGGCCACCGCCGCGGGCACCGCCGCAACCTTCGCTACGCGCACAGCGTCAACGGCGGCGACGCCGCCGGCGACGATTCACCTTCCGGCGGCGGCGGCGGCGCGACGGCGCGGGCTGAGATCTCGTCCCGCAGCCTGTCGCCCGTGCTGACCCGCAGCAGCTCGGTCGGCGTGGGAATGGCCCGGGCCAAAAGTGCCAGCCGCCTCCGGAGCGCCGGCGGCAACGCCGCCGCGCTGGTGGCCGCCGCTGCCGCCAGCCTGCTCAACTCGGACCCGGTGTTCGGGGAGGAGGTGCGACAGCACCTGGCGGCGACGGAGGCGCTGGTGGAGGGGCGGCGGCGGCAGCTGCAGGCGGAGTGGCGCGCGGGGCGCGCGACGGGCGTCAACCCCGCGGTGGCGGCGCGCGAGGAGCAGGAGGCGCGGCGCAACGCGGCCATCGACTTTGCCGTCAACAAGTTCGTGCCACGGCGGCTGGCGATGATGGCGCTCAATATGCACGTGCCGGCGGCGGGGGCGGGAGCGGGGGCCGCCAAGGAGCGGGAGCCAGGTGAGGCACGACCGGGGGGGGAGAGTAATAGGATTGGAAGGCATTCCAGGCGACCAGGGGGATAGTCAAGAAGGAAAACGGGTCCGTCGCCGACACCCCCGGGAAATGGGGGGTGCGGGAGGCCCGGGAGGTTGGGGCAAGTGCCAGTAGGGGTCTGAAGTTTAGGGGCCTTGGGTCTTGGTCCTGTGGGCTGGGTCCCGGCACCCGGAGTCTCCTAACCAGCTGCGCCCTCGGAGGGGCGCAACCGCTTGGGCCCGCCTGACGGCCCAGTGCCGATCCCACGCGTCCCCTCCGCTCCCTCCTTTCGCGCCTCCTCCTGCCTCGTTGGGCCACCGCAGCGGGCGCCGCCGGCGCCACTGCGTCCGCCTTCGGCGCCGCCTTCAAGCAGGCCAAGGCCGCGGCTCTCGCTGCCGGCGCTGTCGGCGGCGGCAACTGGGGCAAGGTCCAGCTGGGCCTTGACCGGCTGTACGACAGGTACGGTTACGCAACCGCTGCTGCCAGTACAAAACTGATGGTGCACGCATACTTCATGCCGTTGTGGTGATGTGGTTATATAACGGTAACATCCGGCCCGGACCGGTTGTACGGTTGTACGACAGGATGCCGTACGTGAGCAATTGGGTGGACGCCATCAAGAAGATGAAGCGCGAGGAGGTCGCCGGTTGGGACGACCTGCTGAGCGGAGGGGATGACTTGTACGTCAAGGGACGGGACGAGCACCAGGGCACGAGTGAGTGGGCGGCGTGCGGGGTTTCGGAGCTGGCACAGCGAGCTGAGAGCGGCGGACGGGGGCGGTGCTGGTACGTGGGGAACAAAGGCGTGACAGGAAGGAGGAAGGAAGGAAGGCCGGTGGTGGAGACGCATACCCCGCGTGGCTGTTATGCTCGCATGCCCATGCAGGCGCCCACCCCCTCCCGTTGCATCACCCATCATGTTCGTCTTCCTACCAATCTCTCCTCCCCCCATTCCCAGCCATCAATCTCTCCCCCCTCCCCTTCCCATAGGACGGGACAAGGGCTGCTGGCGCCCAGCCCAGTGTGTCATTCATACCCCTTCCCCTCCAACTCCCCGCCCCGCCCCCGACCATCAAGAGCGCATTTTTCTTATTCTGAACACCGCCCTTCGCCTGCCGCCGCAGACATCTACGTGCTGAAGTGCCAGGAGTTGGGCGTGACGCCCAGCACCCAGGTGGTGCAGCAGCTGGCCTCCGCCGACGCCAACATGTCGCACTGCAAGCTGGGCCGGCAGGGCGCCGCCGCGCTGCGCCACGCGCTGTCCGCCAACGTCACCATCACCAACCTCAACCTGCAGGACAACCAGCTGGATGCGCAGGTGGGGGCCGGGGGTGGGGGCGGGAGGCGTTCTTGGAAGGGTAGGCAAGGCGGGGGGCCGATACGGGCAAGGGACGGGAGCGGGCGTGGGCGGAACAGTGGAAAGCGTGCGGGGAATGCTTTGGCGGCGTGCACAACAGCTGGCTGATGGGCGCACGTGTTCACCGGCGTGCGCTTAGGGAGAGGGGAGCGTGCCTGAGCAGGCGGTTTGGCCAGCCGCGATGCAGCCCTCCCGGCGCCCCAAGAGCCACCACCCACCAGGCCTTCCAGGCCTCCTCATGACCTGCGTTTTACCGCACACCCCAATCCCTGATGCGCGGCCTCCTCCGCCTCCGTGTCTGCGCTCCTTGAACCATGCTCGCCCAACCCCCTTGCGGCCCCCCGCCTGCGGCCGCCGGAACCTCGCACAGCTTCAGCGCTGGGTTCTGCTGCTGGGGAGTGATCCGTCCTCGCCACCGCCTCCTAACCCTCTTAGCGCCTCTCGCGCCCTCGCACCCTGCGCCTCCCAATCCCGCCTCTTGATATCGGGCCCAATCAGGCCATTGAGGACATCCTGGGGGGCCTGTACAACGGCACGATGGCCAAGCAGCCGAGGGCGCGGAAGCTGCTGGAGCGCAGGTGAGGGCCGGCGGATGCGGAGGTGGTGTAAGGGGAGGGGAGACTGTGAGGTATCGGGCTGGAGGGTGTGGGGGGTTGGGAGCACCGGTAGCGGCAGTGAGGAGGTCCGGGAGGTCCGGAGCCCTGCGTTCGCCGCTCACCGCATTTTTGTTCTCAGCTTTCTGCAGGTCAGCGGCGAGGCACAGTGGCGGAGAACGTGAGGGCTCGCATATACTCAGATTGCTCACGGCTCCAAACGCTTGAAGTTAGTCCCCACTGTAAACCGCGTGCCCACAGGTCGCAGGCGATGGTGGCCAGCACGAACGCCGCCGCCTCCGCCATCGCCGCCTTGACCTCCACCTCAGTGTCCGGCGCCGCCCCCGCCGCCCTCGCCATCGCCTCCACCAGCGCCGCCGATGCGTCTTCCAGCGGCGGCGGAGCCGCCGCTGGTGCGGGGCTTGGCGGCGGCGGCAGTACCCGTAGCGTCCTGGCCGGCGCCCCCCGTGCCGCGCCCGGGGACCTGTCCTTCAAACTCATACCGGCGACGCTGGCGCGCGAGCAAGAGCTGCGGCGGGCGGCAGAGGAGGAGCGGCAGCGGCGGGCGGAGGAGCTGCGCGCGGCGGAGGCGGCTCGACTGGCGGCGCAGCAGGCGGCGGCCGCGGCCGCAGCCGCCGGCGGTCTGGCGGACGCACCCGAGTGGCTGCGCATCATCAACGAGTGAGTGGGCTCGGCGCGCAGCCCCGCGACACCCCACCCCTAAACCACACCCCACTCTGCTCCTTGCGCCGCCTGCTTCAACATCCATAATCCCCGACATCGCCTGTCCTTCAAGTCCCATCCTCCCCTCGGCATCCCAACCCGGGGTGCCCCAAACTACTCCACCGGTAGTGAGGACCCTTTCCCCACCCAACCAACCCCGCCCACCCCGGTCCCGACCTGCCTACCCCCGTCCCCCGACCCCCCGGCCTGCCGCAGCCCCGCCCGCCTGGCCGCCCTGGACGTCACGCACCGCCACAGCCGGGGCGACTCGCGGGGCGGCCTCTCGGGCCGCACGCCCGACCTGCCCGCCCGCATGCCGCGAGCCGCGCCTGGCGCCGGCGGCCTGGCCGGCATCCCCGCGGCACCGCCCGCGCCCGGCCCCGGCCGCCTTACGTGTGCCATCGTGAGCCTGGACCTGTCCAACAACCCGTTGGGCATCAACGGCGTGCGCGCGCTGGCGGAGCTGCTGGACCCCTCGCTCACGCCCTACCAGGTGGATGGGTGGGGTGGGTGTGGCTTGTATATGTATGCTTGGTGTAGTGCTCAGTGGGCGGGCAGACGGGTTGGGGCGTGAGCGGCTCGGCCCCGTCCTTTCCTCTCCGCCAGTGAGGGCGCTTCCAAAGCGCGCAACCTGGCTCGCTGCCGCCGGCCCGGATGCTGCTATATGCCTGGTACCGTACTCCTTCGTCAAGTGTCAGGGTATGTCCTAAGCCCACCCACCCAACCCCCTTTGCACACCCTTCTTCACACCCACCCACCATCCTCGCACCTGGCACCTCGCACCCCGCCATCATCCAGTTCCTCAAGCACCTGCTGCTCAACAAGTGCGGCATCCCCGAGGCCGGCGGCCGCGCGCTGGCGTCGGGGCTGTCGCGCGGCAACACGCGGCTGGCGGTGCTGGGCCTGTCGAGCAACTCGCTGGGCAACGGCACCGCGGCGCAGTTCGGGGAGCTGCTGGCGCTGCCGTGCGGGCTGGAGGAGCTGGACCTCAGCTGGAACCAGATCAAGGTGGGGGGAGGGGGCCTTGGGGGAGGGGGTTGGGTGGTGGGTGGAGGGGTGGAGGGGAAAGGGTTGCGCTGACAGTGTCAGGGGGCAGTTTGGGGACAACGTGGGGCCGATATTCCGGGCGGAGCGTCAGGCGCGGCTGTATAATTACAAGTTGGGGGCAGGCGGGGAAGGCACGGGAGCGGGCGGGGCAAGGCGTTGAGGGCGACTAGGGGGCGGCAGGCGGGCGAGGCGGGTCCGGGCACGTTTTATGGGCGGGAGGAATGTGTTCGGCCGTGGGCAGTGGATGCGGCGGGCCCATTATTTCGGCGGGGTAGTGTCCTCCTCAGACCCGCTTGCCTCACCACCTACCACCGAGTGCCGTTTCCGCACCTCAGCTCACTCAGCGCCCCACCCGAGCCCTCGACTCCATGGCGTGCGCCTCCGGCCTCCCTAGCTATTTACAGCATATTCCCATCCCTTGAAACCCCGCTCCCTTGGCCTGACCGCTCCCCCGCAGTCCGAGGGCGCCCGCCTGCTGTCCGCGGGCCTGGCGCAGAACAACACCCTCACGCGGCTCAACCTGTCGTGGAACGGGCTGGAGAGCCCCGGCGTGGTGGCGCTGGGCGGCATGCTGGGCGCCAACGACTGCCTCACCTGGCTGGACCTCACCAACACCCGCATGGGCGCGGAGGCGTGCCTCATGCTGGCGGAGGGCATACGGGTGAGGGGGCGCGGGTTTGTGCTTGGGCGGGCGGGCGGGCGGGGGACGGGCGCTCCTCTCTCCCCTCCCCTGGCGGAGGGCATACGGGTGAGGGCGGGGCACGGTTGGTGCTTGGCGGCGTGGAGTGTGTGTGTGTGTGTTACGTCGCGAATGTGCGTGCTTGTGGACAGGCTGCAAACAGACGAGCGAGGCGAGGCAAACTGTGTGTGTGTGCGTGTGTGTTTGTGTGTATGTGGGGGTGTGGGGTGTGAAGGTAGGATACGAGTTATGACGTGTAGCCGCGCCTCTTTCTTTCGCCTGCCCGCCGCTTACCCGCCTACCAGCCTCCCACCCACCCGCCAAGTCAGCGCACCCACTCACCCACCCACCTGCCCACCCGCCCTTCCTACCGTGCGCACCCTGCTCTTCCTTCCCTCCCCACCCCAGGTGAACCGCACGCTGGAGGTGCTCATCCTGAACGGCAACTCGGTGGGCGACGACGGCGTCCGCTTCCTGATGGACGCGCTCAAGGTCAACACGTCGCTCAAGTACCTGGGACTGCAGGTGAGGAGGGCTGGGGGGTAATACGGAATGGGAAACGGGTCGCGTCGTGGACACCGAATCGCATACTCAATGGAAGAACTTGTAGTGGTCTTGACGTAGCTGTAGACGACCTGTGAAACTTCGACGTCAGCGACGAGCGAGCAGGGCTGCAGCGTACCTCCGCTAATCGTAGTCGCTGAGGAGGGCTGGGGGGGGGGCACGGCGGCGGGGGCATGCCGGGGGGCTCAGGGGGAAAGGGGTTCCGTTGTCAAGGATTCAGGAACACAGGTTTCTGAATGGTCGCCGTGGTGCGGCGTGGGCGCCAGGGGTCGTGACACACTCTCGACGTTCCATGGTCGATTCGCCGGCCTGCCCCGAGGTTCGCTGGAGCCCCCACTGCCTCTTGATGTTTCGATGGCGCCATTCAACGCTCTCACCACTGGCCCCCTGGACCACTGGCAAAGCCCAAATTCAATGAGGTCCTGGCGCGGGCCGGAAGACATGCGCCCCAGGCTCCTCTGTCAACCTTGCGCCCCCCGACTCGCCTAACACTCTCTCACTCCCTCGTCTCTCCCCGCCCACCCCCTCTCCCCCATCCCAGGGCACCAACATGTCCGCTGCCGCCCGCGGCCACGGCTCCGCCGCCTCCTTCAACCCGCTGGCGCCCGACGGTTCCTACTCGCTCAACCTGGGCACCCCCACCGAGCGGGCGGTGGCGCTGCAGCTGTGCGGCCTGGACGCGGGCGTGGGGGCGGACCTGATGCGCAACATCCGGCTGGGCGACAAGAACGTGCCGTCGTGCAAGGGCATGCACTGGCCAGAGAGGTGCGAGAGGGGTGGGGGGCGGGGGGCGGGGACGCAAGGTGGCGCAGCGGCGATGAGCAGGGTTGGGAGGGGGGGACGGTGGTAGGACTTTGGCCGGGAAGGTGGGAGAGGGACGTGCGCGCGGGCGCCCGGCATACACACGGTGGTCCGAGGCGCCGAGTCGCCGCCTGTTGCGGTGCGGTCGTGTGGCCCCGTTGTTAACTGTCCTAACCGTCCTTGTACCGCCCGTTGCCCTGCGCACATGAGGTCTTACCAAGTCGCGGTCTGGTGCGGCGGTATAGTTCTTCCCACCTCGTCCATGTCACATTGTGGTTACACACCGGCAATCAAGTTGCGGGAAGCCCCATGCCCTCGTCCGTCTCAACGCCCCTATGTCCACCCCGGGCCCTTCCCCGCTCCCCGCCCCCCTCACGCAGCCTGCCAACCTCGGGGCTTCTCACCTTCGACTTCGCCTCGCGGCGCAGCAGCCGCAAGATGGTGGTGATGGAGACGAAGAAGTTCGGGGCGCTGGCGGCGCAGTTCGGCGACAGCAACATGAGCGACAAGGAAAAGCTGTCGCTGGTGGAGGTGAGCGACACAGGGGGGGCGCGAAGTTTAAGGGGGGAGGGCATGAACAACGGCGAGCTGCGTGGGAGCAGCGTTGGGCGGCCGGGAGGTAGGGTGGGCAGCGGGTGAATGGGGAAACAGGGGGAGGGGGACACGTGGGGGTTGGGAGGAGTTGTTGGTCGGGCGGCCGAAGATGGAGCGGGTAAGTTCGGTTCGCCTGAGGGAACACACGAGGAGGAGATCCAAGCGGACTAGAGGACCGCAGCGAAGAACGGAAGCTCAGGAGTCACGTACCCGCCCCTGTCGCCGCCCCCGTCCGCAAACCATGGGCGTGGAGGAGGAGCTCATGGCCAACCAGGGCTCCTCCACCCCCTTCTTCCTCCCCCTTCTTCCTCCCCCGTCCTCCTCCCGGGTGACTGCACGCTGTTAGCCGGTGCGTGCTCATCAAACCCGAACCATGCACTCAAAAACCGCTCCCGCCGCCCCCTCCCCCCTCTCCATCCATCCTATTGGGTTCAACTTGTCCACGGACTGTGTAGCAAATCCCCTCTCCCTCCCATCTTCCCACTCCCAACCGCCCAGGTGATGGCTCCCTTCAACCTGCTCACCTGCGCCCAGGCCGCCGCCCTGCTGCGCTGCTTCTCCATCGGTGACGAGATGGTGGCGGCGGCCGCGCTGCTGTTCGCGCGCTGCGCCGACCTGGACGAGCACGTCACGCAGCTGAGCGAAGCGCTAGGCGCGGAGGCGGGCACGGACCTGCTGCACGGGGCGCTCAAGTGGTGAGGCCGGGGGGCTGGGGAGCAGCGGAGAAGGGAATCGGGTTGGAACGCGTTGTGCCGAATCGCAGCCCCGGTCGATATAATCTTGTGGTGGTGTTGGCAGCGCGGCCAAGCGGCCTGGCCGCCGCACCTCCGATGGTGGTGTCGCAAGAGGAGAGGAAGGCAGAGGGGAGGGTAGGGTGTACCGCTGGGGTTTCGGAGGCAGGGCGCTCCCACGCTGGGCGCTCGTGGTGGCAGGTGATCTACATGCGCTGGGGAGCGGGCGGATCACTCTCCCCCCATCCCTTTTGCCCCTACCCCCGCCCCATAGGTACTCTTACACTCGCTTCTCCAACCCCACCGGCCACTACGAGCTGCACCTGTCCTCCCGGCTGCACGTGGCGCTGGCCTCCCGCCTCAAGGACGTGGCGTACAGCGAGCCGCCCGACTCGGCCAACTGGATCAACGTCATACACGACCTGTATACGTCGGTGCACAAGGTGGGGAAAGGCGTGTGGGAGGGGGGTGGCGGGGGAGAGGAGGATGGTGGGCGCAGGTTGGCCCCGGGAAGGGGGCGCCCGCTGCCCGGAGGCCGGTGAAGCGCGCGGGCAAGGTGGGAATGGGGGGAGGCGGGTCAGACCGCGGCAGCGGAGGTGTGGGGAGCATCATGCCACAACTCGGTGCTGAGTGCCACCCCTGCGTTCGCGCGCGGCGTACTGGACGGCTGCGCCGTGGGCCGCCGCGTTGCTGTCGCTGCCGGTGTCAGCTAGCACTTGCGAGAGCACCGACACCTGCTGGCGCAGGCGTCCCCGCCCATGCACGACGCCGCACGCTCGCCTCGCACACACACACACATATGCGCTCGTCGTATGCGTCGTTTCATTTCAACACACACAAGCACACAAACACACGCGCACATGCACATTCATGCACACGTTGCAGGTGGCACCCGTGCCCCGACGCGGCCCCCGCTTCACCCCCTCCCTGGCGCCCTCGGCCCTCCCCACCGTCCTCGCCTCCACCCCGCCCGCAGGTCCCCAGCTACTACGGCCCGCCCGAGGACTGGAAGGGCCAGGTGCCGCACCAGGGCACCCTGGCCTTCGACTACGTGTCGGCGGTGGTGGCGCCGCCCACCGCCGTTCCCATCAGCGACCAGTTGCTGGGCGAGGTGCTCGTGCAGGACGTGAGTGGGGTCAGAGTGGGCCGGGGGCCCGCGGGTGCCGGGGGGGTTCCGGGCGCCGGGGGACGCGGTGCGGTTGGGTGGGGATGCATATATGAGCGCGCTCTGAGGGATGGACACGTTTCGAGTTGTTGTACGTTCGGTTCTCTCCGCCGTCGCCAGTCGCGGAGCGGTTCAGGACGGGTCATTCCCGGGCGCGCCATGCAATCAAAGCACAGACCTAGGCGGTGCCCACCTCCCCCTCCATCGAGCGACTCCCGTGCACTTTCCCTCAGCCCATTCAGCCCACCCCTGTCCCTCGCGCAGCTGGGCATCCCGCTGGACCCCGCCACGGGCGCCCCCAAGCCCTGCCACGACCCGGCGCAGGCTTCGGAGCAGGTGGCCCGGCTGCGGCCCATCGTGTCCAACATGGCCTTCACGGCGGCACAGGTCAAGAGGCTGGTGGACGCGTTCGAGGTGCGCCAGTGTATGCAAGCGTGTGGCGTGCACGTGTGCGTGTGGCGTTGCATGTGCGTGTGTTTTGCTCAAACCCCGGGGCCGACGCTGGCCTTCGGCCGCTAGCCATCCCGCTACCCGCCCGCTACCACCCCCTCAACTCGCCGCATCCGGTCCCCGACTGCACAGCTCCCCACGCCCTCACCTCCCCGCCACGCCGCCAGGCGCCTCCGCACCGCGTGGAGGTGCTGGTCATCTGCTACGCCATGATCGTTGACCGGTCAAACATGTGGACCATCCTGTACGGCATGGCGCCCCTGGAGCAGTCGCTGGTCATGTGGCGGCTGGGGCCGGACAACCTGTTTGACAGGGCACACCCCTCGGGTAGGTGGCTGGGCGGGTGGCGGCGGGGGATGGGGGTCTGGGGTACGGTGAGACGGCTGTCTGCGTGCCGTGCCGTGCCAGCGTCGTGGAGGGTCGTGGAGGTTCGTGCAGGGGGCGACTGGGGGACATGTCCGAGCCGGTTCAGCTCGAGACCAGAGGGTACCCAACCTCCTAGGCCGCGCCATGGCCAACTCCTTAACCGCCCATCACCCCAGCTCCCCGGTGCTGGGTTCCCCGGGCCCGAAACTACCAGCGCCGTGCAGAGCAGACCCATCAACCGCTACTAATACCAATCACCACTTATCAACTCTTCCGCGAGCCACCACGCGCCAGGTGCCGCACATTTCAGATTTGCCCTGCGACCTGCTTCGTGGAGGAGCGTGTCATTCCCTACCTACAGTAGCTCACCAAGCCGACCTCGTTTCTAACCACCCGCCCACCGGCACAACCGTTAACCGCCCGCAGGCCACTACGTCCTGGACCTGTCCCACCCCTCCCACGAGGCCGTCGCCCGCAAGCTCGTGGAGCTCGCCTCCGCGTCGCCCGAGCTGCCCAACTTCTGGAACATCCGCATCGACGGCGTCAGCCGCGGCGTCAGCGAAAACCGCAACCTGTGGGGCGCCTTCACCGCCGAGACGGCGTCGCCCTTCATGGAGTTTGACTTCATTGGGCACGACGGCTTTGAGCTGCTCGGCCGGAGCAAGGCGGATGTGGACGCGCTGGGGCCGGGTGAGGACTGGGGAGGGAGAGGGACGGGGGGAGGGAGGACGCGGCGGGGTCGAGCGGTCCGTAATCACGCCTGGCGATGGCCAAGGCTGCGGAGGGAGGAGGTAAGGGCGGAAAGGGGGAGTTCGTGAGATGTTCAGGCAACACCCGGAGCCGGTGCGGCCGACTCATGCTGGTAATGCCTCAATGCCGCCGGCCCATAAGCCGCTAGGGAAGGAGTATCGGTGGACGCCTTCGAAGGGGTGAAGAGCGTCTGGAACATACCATAGTAGGTACTCCTGGTCGTCCCCCTGACTGCGACTTACGCGGCTGGCGCCCAGCTCGTCGTTGTTCATTCTCCTTTCCCTTCAACTCCCCTCTCCACACCCGTCACTGATTGACCACTTCAACTCCGCCCCCGCCCCCGCCCCTCCCCGGTCGCCCCCCCCCTCTCCCTTGAGGCGACCGTCTGGAGCTGCGCACCAAGCAGGCCCGGCGCCTGGAGCTGGCCCGCAGCCGCACCATGTACGCCTACTACGAGGACGGCAGCGGCTGGGAGCGGCCCGGCTGGCAGAGCCGGCAGCAGCTTATGCGCGCGCTGGCGGACAAGGCGCCGTGGCAGGCGGCGTGGGACCGCATGGCGCGAGTGCTGCTCAGGTGGGGCAGGGCATAGATGAAAGTATTGGAAGGGTAATGAAGACGATATTGGTGGGGGTGCTGGGAGGGCGGTGGAGTGGTGGAGAGGCAGCGACGATACTTGGACGGCGCTGCATGTGGTCTCGTTACCCGAGCGGCAAGCGGTGGTGAGGGATGGATGGCGCGCATTGGACGGTAGGCCCTCCCGGCAGCCGGTAACGGAGGAAGGCAGATGGTATCAGCGGTCAGCAAGCATCTCATCTCCGCTGACGTCCCCGGCACGACGCCACTGTCCCCCGTGTCTTCTCTTGGGCCCAGGCACGACCTCCGCTGCGGCGGCATGGAGGGCGAGTCGCCCCTGGAGGACGTCTTCTTCAACGCGACGGGCGGCGAGGACGCCATGACGGTGGAGCAGTGGGAGGCGCTGCTGCGGGACTGGGGGTTCGGCAGGTGAGGGAAGGGGGCGGGAGGCAGGGAGGCACCCTCCATACACTTACTCCCCATCAGCCCGTTAGCTGGACGAGTGCCTCTCCCCGAGTCGTCGTGGCCAGAGGCCAGGCGTGTACCTGGTGGATGGCCGACGTTGGCCCAACGCCCCACCCCCGCCCCGCAGGCTGGAGGTGAGCTACATGGTGGAGGCCTTCGAGGCCGCTGGCCGCCGGGCCAACCCCAAGGACGGCGCCGCATACCGACCCTACCACCCGCCCGAGACAGCCAGCGGGGTGGCCACCCCCTCCGCGCCCACGCCCATCCCCGGCAGCAGCGGCGGCCAGCACCTCGGGCGCTCCAGCACGCAGCGCTCGCAGCGCCACGGCCCCGGCTCCAGTCCCGGAGCTGGGTCCAGCCCCGGGGCCGCGACGTCGCCCCCGGTTGGGGCGATGCCGTTTCTGTCAGAGGCCCCGAGCAGCCGCAACCAGCGCGGGCTGCACGTCACGTTGCCGGAAACGCCCGGATCGCCCTCCCTGGCAGCGCTGCCACGGGAAGCCCACGGCGGCGGCAGCTTCACCACGCCGGTCAGGGGCGGCGGCGGCGCCGCGGGCCACGGATCGACCCATGGGTCGCCTGATCCGACGGCGGCCGGCCTTGGGGACCTGGTGCCTAGCGGCGTGATTGCCAATATTGTGATTGACTTTCCGGTCTTTGTGGGGCTGTTCTTGAGGGATCCGCCGCGCTCCCTGCGCGTGTACAACGCCCCGGCGGTGGTGGCGGTGGCTGCGGCGGCAGCAGTGAGCCGCTCCCGGAAGAACCACCGCGGGCGCTAGTATGAGTGTCGGATGGATGGGTGTTGCGCGGCAAGGCATTGGTGGACAGAACAGACTGGGCATGGATCGCAGCAAGCAAGGTTGGGAAGCATGTGCAGCAATCCCTGAAGGACACGCACGCCAATGTCCAGCATGTCCAACCGAGGGTTTGTCAAGTGCACAGGCTGCGGCCAACGTTTGATGTTTGCGCCGTTATTGATGTGTATATGCGCAACGAGCAAGGGTTGCAAAGCAGCCTTACCCAGGTACATTGGTCACTACTGCCTGAAAGTTAACATCTGGGTCCCAAGGTGACTTGGGTTGATTCAAATGCCGGTAGACCTGGTGGACGACGAGGTACGTTCTGACCGTTACGATGACACCTGTTTTGCAGTGCCGCTAGCTGCTAGCAAGGAGCTTCCAGCTGAGGAGTTGCAACTGCCGCGGGACGCGAAGCACGAGCTCTTCTGCAGGCTCTGGTGGGCGGCTACCAGGCCGCTCGGCACTGTAAAGCACTTGACACCCTGTTCTGCGTCGAGAATGCATCCGGAGTGCGCCACGGCCTCTGCGGTCCAATCCGTACGGTACTGCACGAGTGGAGGACAGGACTAACCGACAATATCGTTGAATGACACCGGCTAGGAAGCATGTGGAGAAATGTGGGCGGATGGCGGCGAGGTGTCTGCATTTCCAACACCTGATCTGCCACAGTATTCAATGTACGGCAATGCATACATGTCATGTGCAGTACGATATGATGCATGTGGCTGACGCGCAGCTTGTAGCTTTGGTCACCGGGCTGATATCGCGCAGCCAGTCAGTACGCTACGGCGTTCACGCAAGGCCCGCGACTACAGGGCTGGCGTGGGAGTGATCGATCGTGCCACCGGTCTTAGGTTCGTACCGTGCGTCCTGCAAGCTGCAACCACTACTTCCGCTTTTGGAAGCTGAGAGGTGAAGTGCCCCTTTAGGTGGCCTTGATGGGTGACTCTGTCCACGCTACAGCTGTGCCGGCACGTACCCTCCACCAGACGCACGTACGCTTCTGGCTGGGCTGGGAGGCGGTACAGCTGGAGCGGAGGAACAGGGCTAGGTGTGACCGTGCGCCGAAGGACGAGCTGCATTTGGGTTGCGGGTGCCCGCGCGTGAAGCCCCCTGTCCTTTCCCAGTTTTAGGGCGGCTCCATACGCTGTTTTTGGGGCCGGGAGGAACGTCACCTGCCTTGCTTTGTACCCGCCCGCCCAACTGAAAACGTTGCGCCTTCGGGCGTGTATAACCGTAGAGGCGGGGTCCCTCCTCCTTTGCAGATTTCTGATTTCTTCATACGCAGACACCGGACCGTAGTCACTGTCGTAAGTGAAGGCGGCCCACCACCGCCGCTGCCCGCCGCCGGCTGCGTGGCTTCTGGAGCATCGTGCAAGAGGTGCTCGCTAAGGTGGTGTGACGCCGCAAGAAACCAGCTGGGACGCCATCATGGGCGTCATGCGCCAGCGGTGCATCAGGCATCACCAGCGAGCTGAGTTCCGTCCACATGGAGTTTCCCGCAACTCCCAAAAGTCCGCTACATGACAGACAGCAAGCTCAGAACGCCCCCAGAACGTGCGCACAGCATCCAGTCCCTTTCCAGTAACCTTTCCACAGAAAAAAAAGTCCCCAGAACTCGAGTGAACAGCCAGTCGAGAGCTGGTTGCTTGCCCGCACGGCAACGCCAGCCTGCCCGGCATGCGCGGGCCTTCGTGATTATGTGGCCGCTTCTGCACCCGCCGGCTGCGCATTCGCAGCACTGTAAACGGGAAAGCATAAGACCACTCCCTGATGGCCGGTACACCAGAATGCCGAATGCCGGCACTCAGTCTCCACCATCGTGAAGGCACACATGCAGCCATCCACTTCGTCCTCGAACCCTCCGGGACACCAACTCGCACCGGCACACCTCAGCCATAAGTGGCCCCCGCAGACCACGCCTTGCTTCGTTCCCTTTCGGTTCGTTACTTTTCACGAAACATGCTGCATACGGACACCAGTCGTACCCCGCCGTACCCACGATAATGAGCATTACGCTCTAGGCATGCGCCCCGAAGCACAGCGCCCATAGATGAATCGACAAGCCGTTCCGCTGGGCTCAATCCCTAATGGCCTCACGGGCCCTAAAGGCGTCCGCAGATTGCTGCAGACATCACAAATTGGAACCGCAAGTTACCCAGAGACCGCCCACCCACCCACACACACAGACCGTTTCGTGTCAACAGAGAGACCGCCCACCCACCCACACAGAGACCGCACGCAGGGTCAGCGTGATGACCGAGCGGCAGCACCTTGGAATCTTCCACCGCTACATGCGGGCTCTGTGATGGTCCTGGCTGGTCCTTAGTTGTTGCCACCGGGTCGCCGGAGATGCGGGTGCACAGCGGTGAAGGTGCTGGCCGCGCTGTCCCTACTCATAGCCGGCTCCTGCGCATCAGCCACATCCGCCGCCGCTGGTATTGCAGCCGGTGCTGCCGCCGCCGGCGCTCCTGCCGCTGCCCCTCCCGCTGCCGCCGCCGCTCCCGCCCCCGCTGCATCTCCCCCCGCGTCGGCCTCGGCTGCTGCCCCGGCCGCAAGACCTGGCCACGCGAAGGGGTTGTCCTGCTGCTGCGGCTGCTGTTGCGGCTGCCAGTTTGGATTCCAAAAGTTGTGAAGAATATCATTGTTTTGCTGCTGCTGCTGCGGCGGCGGCGGCGGCGGCGGCGGCGCCTGGCCGAGGGCGGCAGGCTGCTCTGCGGCTGCGACCACACCCGCAACGGCACCGGCACCGGCATCGGCCCCACCAACGGGGGCGCCGGCAGCGGCTGCAGCCGTCAGGCCAACCGGAAAGCCACCAACGGCCTGCCGCTGCTGCTGTGTCACCGCCGCCGCCGTCTTGGCGGCATTGGCAGGGGCCGCCATTCGTCCTGGCACGCTCGGTCCGGCGCCGGCACAGGCACCCGCACCATCGGAGCGGGCGGTGGCTGGCGGCAGAAGACCAGAACCGCCGCCACGGCCGCGGCCGCCAGCCGCGCCCGAGGAAAGGCCACAGCCGGCGTTGGGGGTCGTCGACGATGAGCCAATGCCCTCCGTCAGCCCGCGGCCTGCCTGACCATCGCCTTCTCTCTCGCCGTGGTGGATTTCTGGATGGCCCTGGGCAGCGCTGGCGGCGCTGCCGACCGGTTGGTCGCGACCCGCCGGCGGCCAGGGTGTGTTAAGCTGCGGCAGTTGCCGCAGGAGGGGCGCGTCCGCGCCCAGCCCGGCAGCGGGGCCCAGTGGCGGTGGGCGCCCGGCACCGGCCATCTGCGCAGCCTGCGTCTGGGCGCGTGCAGGATGGGGCGAAGGATGTCGGAGATTTAGGGAAAGGTAGGCGGGGCGTGAGAGATACTTGCCAGAAACATCTAGTCCACACGAAGGCAGAGGTCGCGAGGGCACATGCATGGCGGTTTGGTACGCAAGTCAAGAAGCGCACTGCACGGAAGGAATGGTTGTAGACAGGCTTTCCACAAAAAAAGGCTATCGAATGCTACAACACCCTCGCATTCCCTTACAAATTCACGGGAGGAAAGCCGGCGCATCTGGGTCAGTAAGAGCCACATCTAACGATGCTTGGGACCCCTAAACGTAAGGGCACCCATACTGAAAGGAGCCCCAGGACCCAACCGTGCCCACCGGCATCGCCCCTCCACTGCCACCGCCGCCGCCGTCACCACGGTCGTCCCCGCTGCTAGTCGGGCTGCCGCCGTCGCCGCTGTTGCCACCGCTTTGGCCGCCAGCGGCGGCCCTGGTGCCACCCTCAGCCGACGGCTGCGACAGCGTCGGTGCCGACCGGGCCGCCGCACCACCCGCGGAGGCCTGTAAGGAGTACGGCATCATGTCATGTAGGGTGCGAATCAGGAGCGCGCAGGGGACATGGTACGGTATGGCACACGACTCTTATCTTGGGCAGGGATGACCAAGACATGGTATGAGTCTGGACGTTAACAGCCCAGAAGCACGCCGAATGCAGGGACGGGGAATGGACCACGGCGCACGGCTGCTCGCAAGTTATGAAACGCGTCGCTATCCGCACGGAAAGGGGGCTTAGGGTAAGTTCGGGCAACGTCTCCGACATCTTAGGGAGGTTTTCATTGCTTCATGTCACGGCTTGACACTGCCCCCCGACGAGTTTTGAAACCTGACACCTTCGGGCACTTTTCCCTCCACCGCCCGCCCCTCCTGCGGGCGCATGGCGGCAGCAGGTCCGTTATTGGCCCCCACACCCGCCGCCCACCTGTGCGCTATCCGGCTCCAAGGGTGGGTCTTCTGAAAACGGCCTTGACGAAACCGGTTGTGATGCCGTCCGCGCCAGCAACGGCGCCGCTGCAGCCCCTCCTGCGGCAGCCGCCGTTGCGGCGCCAGTCGCTCCCGCTGGGCCCGCGGCCGTGGCGCCGGCAGCAGCAGTCGCGGTGAACGGCGCTGCTGCCTGGTCTTCCGGGCGGTCAGACAAGAGACCGCCCTCGGAGCCACCGCGCCGTTTGGGCCGCTCCCCCTCCTCGTCACCTGACTCGTCCGAGGGGCGCCCCCGCCGGCCGCCCTGCTGCCCTGCCGCTGCAAGGCTTGTCGCCGGCGGAGCAAAGGTATGCGGCACAGGCTGCTGCTGCTGCTGCTGCTGGGGCCTAGGCGGGGCCGGCGCGTCGTCAGCCGAAGCCCCCGGAACCTGGCCGCCTCCCAGCAGGGGCTCCATCGTGTATGCGGCCTGCCGCGATTGTTTCAGGAACGGCCTCCGCACGGCGATGACAGTGTGACCTCACCCAAGTTTTCTTCGCGCCCGGAAGATCAAAAGGAAGATCTTGAGGAGCTAGCGCCTAACTGGGATGCATGCGCCGGAAGCGGGACAAGGATCAGCCTTACTTCGCAATCGCGGCGGACTTATGTTCACAGCCGCGGAGTTACGACATTGCTTTTGACTTCCCCCAGAGTGACGTAACACTCCGCAAAGCACCAACCGCCTCATCTTCGCATAAATGCTGATGTAAACAAGATATTTCAGGCGCTGCTCAGACTTAAACTCGGTAAAGCCCGTCAACCAGCCCGGGTAGGTTGACTGACCCGCGGGTCACTAGCTGCTCTGAGGGGCGTTCTGAGTGAGTCTTGGGTCCTCTCACCCTATGACCAAAATGCTCAGATTCTCCCAGCCCACGGAACCTTGCCTGCCAGCCTTCACTGCTGCGTCAGACCGTGGGACTTCTGACTGCTTGGGTTTGTGGCACGGGCACCTACAAAAGTGGGCCGGTTGACGCCCATATGCTCGGCGTTGAATGACCGCGTGCTTTACAGAGCGGGCCGTGCTAGGGGCTGGGGGCTGGCACCAGTAAAGTGATTAGGCAGCCTGCTGCGGCTTCTCGCGACCTCTTGAAAGTCGACACTCACAATAATAATTCATCGTTACAGGACCCCGACACTGGGGTACGGACCTTTCCAGTCCGAAAGCTGTGTTCCCACTGCTCTCCATCGAAACACGGCAGCCA